>CALSBZ010036774.1:0-20012 GCA_943591055.1 Gobionotothen gibberifrons | reverse complement strand
TGCCGGATGCTCATTCAGGAGGGAAAGAACCGCTCTGATGAACCCCCAAAGAAGTGAAGTATGGAGTACTGAGCTGTGAGCAGTTCTTACCTTGGGCTGGCTGCGGAGATCTATGGATGAAATGAGAGATTAACATGGGGACGTGATAGGCGCCGGAATTGCTTCCGGGCTGCGGGGTTAGCCAGCCGGACCCGCATTGCGGGGTTAGACATGACACAGACCCACTGGCCGCAACCTGCCTTCGCAGGGTAAACCTAACGCAGAAGGTGTCTGCAACCTGCACTCGCCGGGTTAAACCTAACGCAGAAGGTGTCTGCAACCTGCACTCGCCGGGTTAAACCTAACGCGACCCACTGGCCGCAACCTGCACATGCAGGGTTAAACATAACGCAGACCTGAAGGTCACGACATGACGTGCAGGGTTAAACAGACACAGACCCGGAGGTCACGACCTGACGTGCAGGGTTAAACAGAACGCAGTGACACGTATACATGCTGACGTGCTATGAGACCACCACCACCAGTCGTAGGCATAATTACCCTTTTGTGTTGAGAGCTTTGGAAAGCCAACTGCACTGCTGTCCGGGCGAATGTAGGATGTGAAGGCAGAGGAGGACCACGTCCGAGTTGTTGCAGGGATGAGGATGAGCCGCCTAAATTAGCAGCAATGTTAGCTGCGCCTATCCTGAACGAATGCCTCGAGATTTTAGGGGCGATAAGCCGGATTTAATGAGAACTTGCTTTAAATAATGATTGAACCGGAGTTGAGTTAAGGGAATAATCCCTGAAATAAAAATAGTGCTAAATGAGGAGTTGTGGGTGAGGGAGGACCACGTGATGTTTCTCGAGAACGGCGTGATGTCACTTCGCGGGGAGCGACCTTATTAGTCATCCCGACCACTGATTGGTTGTCACAGAGCACCGGAATGCATCTCATAGCCGGGAGTGGCCCCGCGCGTGGCGGGCAACAACGAACGGATATCTCGTGCGGGGCGGAGGATGAGGCATGATTGGGGAATGAGGGAGAGAAAAACCCCCAAACCCACGGATGGGGCAGCGTCCGTGGAACCTCGTGAGTCGGAGGAGTACGCGAGGTCGTCGTAAAGAAGGTGATGCCATTCCCTGATAGCTGGGAGACTAATTAACTGCTGATTGCGTTTGCGACGAGGGACACGGAGGGAGGAGAATTAACCCCGACCCTAGCCTTGAGGGCCCTGGCGGGAGATAGTCTACAGCACGAGTTCTGGGTGAGTAGAAGGTGCAGCTGCTAGAAGTGGGATATTTATGGGGGTGGAAAAGTGATGTTCCGGAAGATTTTCCCGCCGCGTGGTTTCTGTTGTGGGAAGTTTACGTGCCGCGCCTGGGGCAAACTGACTTTGAATGATCCTTCATGCAGAAGCTGCAAATATGGCGAAATGTACAACGGGGATAGACGCAGACATTCTCATTAAACTCATAACAGATCCTGTCGTTTTGCCTATTCTGCACCTGACGATTTTGACTATTATTCCCAGAGTGCGACGTGGGGAAAGCTCTGGACCCGGAGAGAGGCACTGATGGGCAGAAAGGGGAGACGTGGCCCTGCATCCCACAGCTAATGCACGAAGTTACTTGTAGCCCGCCGGCAGCCATAACGAGCAGCTCGGTGTCCAGCACGGACCAGTCTAGGCGAATGTTGCAGTGGGCTAGGTGAAGTGCTGCTTTGCTGGAAAAGCTCTTGTGATAGGAGTAAAATGTGGACTTCCCGTATTTGAGGAAGAGGTCCCCGATAATGCCCAGATAAGTGTCTAGCTCGGTTCTCCTTTCCGGATAAACGGAGCACAGGACATCACGGTAAATCCCGAAAGCGACTAGGAATTGCCCTATGTTGAGATCCCTAAGGAGCCGGGGGTCTGCGGATTTAAATACGGCGGTGATGCTTCCTCCCGTGGCGATCGTTCTGTCGCACTCCGGGGAAGGCAAAATGAGGCTAACTAAGTTAATATCTCTCCCTTCGAGGATTTTCGGGTCTCTCGGGAGAGTAAGCTGGCGCTGCTGGAGCTGCTGGAGCTGCTGCCCCGGGCTGGGGAACCGCGCCGGAGGCTTGGACCAAGAGCTCCCGGAGCTGGGAGAGGGGGAGATCTGGGGCTGCGGGAATGCCCTGCTGCCGTAGATGAGAGCTGATGAGAACAGCTTCAGTGGATTGCGAGCCGCCGCGGAAAGCCAGGCGGGCGCTCGTGCGCCGGAGGCCTGGGGCGCTGGAAGCTGCATCGGGAGGAACGTCGGAGCCAGGATCGAGATCCTTCGGAAAAGGTGCGTTGTCAGAACTGTCTGAATTAGACATACTGAGGGTTTGTTTTCTTCTAAGTGTTTTCTTTGCGAGAGGAGTAAGAGTACTACTTTGTGCGTTGACACCTGGAATGACAACTGACAGGGAGAGCAGGTTTAAAGGGTTAGCAGGTGCGATGATTGGCTGGCCGGGGCGTGACGCCTCTGATCACTTATTGAGATAACGTGTGGCACCCGATAATGATGTCTTCCTGGTTGAACCTACGCTAAGCTACATTAGTATACAGTAATGTAAAATAATCACTATCTTTGAACTTACTGCCAAAAATAATATGAAATTCACCCCTGGTGTCATTCTGTCTATCATTCCTTGATTATACTTGCTTTGACTGTTCAAATGAGATGTAAACCATCACAATTGGATAAGGGGTTCTAGAGATATCACTGTGCAAAACACACCGGTCAATTTTGACCGAAAATAGCATGGGAAGGGGGGTCTGACCTAACGCAAGAGAAGGGTTAAGAACATTCCATGGAATATAACAAAGAGTGTATCTCGAGCCGGTTTCTCAAACTTACCTACCCCACCTTTAAGAAACAAGACAACAATTATTCCCATTATTACCATTCATTGTGATCACAGTCACAGTCTTTCCTGGCTTGAGGCTCAATGACTCTGATGCACAACCATAGATTTTGCCCGGGATCTCCACAGGTACAAACCGCACTGGAAAGAAATTCAAACGGGAATAAAAGATTATTTGTCTCTTCTGAGAAATACAACATTGTTATGTGACAGATTTAGGATTTAACTTAAGATTTTACTTTACATTAGAACATTAAAAAGAGACTTAACCTCTTAAGCCTCAGGCTCGAAAATGCGACTAACACAACAAATGACTTATCTTCACTTCTAAAAGGGGTACATTAATAATTATTTTTCTGAAAGCAAGGTTACATATGGGAGTTGGATGTAGAAGTGTCAGAATCAATATTTTTATTTTAAAGTAAATTCAGATGGAACATAGTAAAAACATGTAAATTCTAATGAAAAAAAAACCTTTACTTATAGTGAAAACCACCCTTGCATGATGGGTTAGTAGACTAAAAGCTTTAGGAATCCAAACTATAACATATACTAAGTACCCTGTATCAAGATTGATGCAAAACAAGTGAAATTTGACCTTTTTAGAGAGATTTAGAAAGATAAAGTCCAGGCGGACTCACCTCTGGGTAATTTGGGAACCGTCGGTTCCATTTGACCTTTTTCACTGTAAAAATCATTTTATTACTTTGAATTTTCACTATAGGTATTCATTCCATCCAAATACAACTGTTGTAAAAACATAAACAATACAACATACAAAATGGAGGAGATCCTCGTCGTCAGACTCAACAGCTAACATATCTGCATCGCTGTCAACATTAGTCACAATTTCCATTGCCTGTAAAGTACTAAGCATCTCTTTCCTGTGAGCCATTATTTGACAAAAGTCAAAGTACAGAAAAAGTCCTAAACGGTAATATTGTTATCTGCTCTGGGATCTGCCACCTGCTCTGTGCTCCATGCGCTCTGGGTCCTGCTGGAATTCCTGCTTCCTTTCACGTGTAAACAATAAGTGAAGTCAGCTGCGCAAAGTACGTAGGCTGGCTGGCATTCTTTATACTTTATGCAGGACCATATCTCTGGAACCCATTGGTCGATTCGTGTGATTTACACCTTTTTCTTAACCATCAGATGTAATAGAATCGAGGGGCAGTTCCCAAATCCACGTAAACATTACCATTGCAGACATAATAGAGAAGCAAACGAAACATATCTGAAAGTGCAAGCCTGGACTGCAAAACTTTACAGTATATTGCCATAAATATGATGATGGATTATCAGTAAAAAATTCTACGTGACACAAAGAGATTGGATTAACCTTGAGCGGCGTTTTTATCCCGGTGAACACAACTTTTGATCACAAATCAAAAAAGGTAAGACGTAATTATTGTAATATTTTTGAAACCGGATGTTGTTTACTTTCTCTTTTCTGGCTGATAGCTCCGCAATTCGGGGTCATACAGTGATGGCATTACATGTCTGGAATCTGTGGAGTCTCAGCTTTAAATCGTATATCTTGTTTGTGCAGTTAAGATAGTATTAAGGGCATTTCTACCGTGAGTTCTGTGTAAAAGTCCGTTAGCATTAGTTAGCATTTTGCTAGCTCAATGCTAATTCAAAGGCTTGGTATTACTCTTGTGTTTTTTTTAGCTAAAAATGGTTCATATTCAGCGGAGTTTCTTACCTTTAAAAGGGTATGGAACATTAATAGTTTCATAAATGTTAAGAAGCCCTGAGACATAGTCTCGAAAGAAAACTGTGGGGGGGGGGTCCACTGGGGGGACCTTCGGGCTTAAGAGGTTAAGCACACTGCTGGGAATTATCACAGAGATCTTGAGGAAGCTCACATTTTCAACATGAAGTTCTCAACAAGTCCAGCAAGAAAATGTACATTCACAAACCAGAACTTACCACAGGAGCAAAGGGCCATATTTAGTATGTGTTGTTGGGGCCAATGGCTGGAAGTAACCTGCAGTAGTAGCATCTCTGTTGTGGAAGGGGTGTCTGGTGTGCATGCTGAAATCACAGTCAGCAAAGAAAAAGGGATGTGGTCGGCAATCCCGGCAACGGACAACAGACGTTTTGCTCCAATACTGTTGGCAAATGTGTGTTCCCACATTTCCTTGGGCCACTACGGTGTTAACCAGATGTGGTCTCGCTGCCCTCCAGCTCTCGAGTGCTCCAGTTGGTCGACGCCAGCACTTGGGGTTTGTGCTACCACCTCATCTCCTGTAGTATCGCTCAGAGACTGCTGGAGATCTCGTAGAAACCCCTCTGTTAAAATAAAGTCCAAAGCACAATGATTACTTTTCTTTAAAACATACTGTATGGAGTGGTTTTGAAAGCTGTAACTACTGTGTTCTTAATTCTAGCAAATGATGAATTTGACCAGATTACAGTCAGGGTCAGGAGCATCAAAATCAAGTTTCCCTCACTGTCTCTCTTCTTCCAGCACACCATTGGCACTGCTGTTGCTGCTTCGTTAGCGTGAAGAGTCTGCTTTATGCGCTCCGCAGTAGCCCCCGCTCCGGCGACTTGACAGTACATGAGCGTGCTCCATTAGCGTGCTCCATTAGCATGCTCCGCTAGCCCCCCCCCCCCAGGATCTGTTGCGAGAAAAAAACATCATTTAGAAACATCAAAAAAAGCTCAGATTTCTTTTCTGCAATTGCTCACATCAGGTTTTACACACTCTCGCATTTTGCACAATATCTACCTTCATAGTCTCAAAGCGGACTGGCGTCGTCACAACAATAGCTGAGGATTGTGGGTAGTGTAGTGTCTTTGGCGCTCCACATTTCAGGAAAAAAATGTGTTTCTCAGAATCTAAGGGAAAAAGCATAAAATTATTGTACACAATTTAAACCTATCAATGTCGTTTAATTAATAACGATAATCTGGTGTTTTTGGGTTGATGTATAGTGCAGATATCACTGTAAAATCAATCAACAGTAAGGAGAATACTTACTTCCGGGTGTAAAGTTATCCGTTATCCAATAGAGAACCGCAGTGACGCGTCCTAAAACCCGGAAGTAAGTTAGCATTTTTACCACTTCCGGTTCCTTCGATAAAAAGAAATGCAATTTCTCCATAGGATTTTGGAAAATAGCTCCAAATAAGGTCTGTGTTTGACACAAATTGAAGAGACAGATCACGTTTTGTTCTACGACATTAAATACATCAGCAGTGACCCGGCTGGTGATTTTTGAAGAGTTTACGTGTCTGAAAAACGATGGTTGTTAACATGTGGCTGAATAGGACTACAGAAGTTGTCCAGGCCGTTTTACGTCATTACACCGAACACGTAAAACACTCCCGCTAAGTTTGTTTGCCCTGTTCTGCTTGAAAGCAAGTACCTGCCTCCTGCAAACTGTTCAAACAAACACTTCAACTTGTACCATTTTGAATCTGTATGTTTGAATATGGATCTTAAGTTGGCGTGACGTTGAAGCAGCAACCCTGCTGTAGTTCGTTTATAGCATAACGTTCGCATTTTGCTTCTTGCGACTAGATTTATGATTAGAAAATTATAAAAGTAGGGTAGTATGTGGATATTATCCGGCTGAACAAAACGTGATCCGTCTCTTAAATGTGTTTCAACCACAGACCTTATTTCGAGCTATTTTCCAAAATCCTATGGAGAAATTGCATTGCGTTTTTGACGAAGGAACCGGAAGGAGTTTACATCCGGGTTTTAGGACGCGTCACTGCGGTTCTCTATGGGAATGGACGCTCACATTGCCTTTAACTGCCGCCGACATGAACGGATGCGGTGCTTCCCTGAGTGTCAAATATCGCCGCCGATGGGAATACATTGCAATCAGGTGAAAGCTCTTTGCGTCTGTTCATGAAGCTGAAGGAGCCTCGGCGCGTCACAACTGGACGCCAAAGGACCCTGACCAAGCGTCGCTCCTGGAAGATCAGGGAGTGAGACTGTGTTGGAAGGTACTTTAAACATTTGTTTAAAAATCTGTATTTGAATTTGAAATGACTAAAGGATGTTATCCAACTAATGTGAACTGTCCTCATAAATTAAGGCATTATAAAAGAATAACATAACATTATGTTGATATATATTGATAAAACAAGACTAAGAATGTACAGCCATGCTGGTGGCTCTGTTATACTGTACTAGCTAAATGCTAACTTGTGCTATATTTAGCACATACACTGTTTTAGCATGTTAGCATTTGGTAACAAGCATTAACTACTACATACAGCTGAGGCTTATGGGAATGTCATTAGTTTTGTAGGTATTTTGTCATAAACCAAATTTAAAATGATGATTTGAGGATGATGTTGATAGGTTAAATGCAGTTGATCACGAAAGTTTTTAGAAGTTGGATGTTAATACAAAATTCCCTGGAAATATATGCATCATGTGTTGAATGCTAGTTCCTTATTAACCTTTCTATTAATTCACTACTTATTTAATTCTCATCCAAATCATTACATCTTTAGAGCGGTGCATTGACAACCTATTATTGAAAGCCTACATGGAAGTTAGCATAGCAAAGGATCTAAAAAAAAACGCCATATGATTTTTACATTGGATTTTGGGAATATTGCAAAAAAAAAGCTCTGTGGACAACACGTTTGAGATGATTACACATTTTGGTCAGCAGCAAAATCTCTACATAGCAATCTGATGGCGACATCACCACTGCTAACTGAAAGGCAGCTAATATTTGGCGTGAACACGCTTAGTAGTCTTATTTAGACCGCCGCTTTTAAGACAAAAAAAAGGTTCAGTTGGGTATTTACTGATATATTTCATGTCATGGAACAAAACGTGGAATCCCCGTAAGTTTGTATTAACCACAGGTCTTATTTAGGTGATCTAACCAAAGACATGTAAAAAAGAAACGTTGACTTTGAAAAGAGGGAACCGGAATTAGTAAACTAATTTCCAGGTTTTAGGACACATAACAAATCGTGTCAGTGTTTGGTACTTGTGCAACATTGTGCACCGTTAGTAAATTTAAAATCAATGTTGATAAGGTGTAATTTGAATTAAATACAATATTTGATTTAAATCAGTTTTATTCTGAAAAACCGGAAGTTCACTAACTGTTAACTTTTATTCTGAAAATTCGTCACTTCCGGTTAGCATTAGCATCTGACAAATGCTACGGTTTCAAACCATGATAGAAGGTGAAATGACATGTGATGTTCTAAACTGAGAACACTGGGATTAGCACTCATTTATTGACGCTGAATAATGTGTAGCAGGGAATGTTTAAACACCACAGACACCAGAATGATGTAATTTAGCAACAGAAAAGGCACCACATGCATAGGACCCGCCCCCGATGACGCCGGCCAATAGGAGAAGACCTCAGAAGACAACAGGGAGGACAAACCAGGGAGCAGCCTCTTGCTTACCCCGGATACTGGACTGAGCAGACAGATGGGGAGAGTGTCTCCTTCCAATATCATTTGTACACCACTGCATATTTTGTTTAATTAAATGCTGTTAACTTTTATAAGCTTCCCTTGACTCTTTTCAGTCTCTCCTGCCTTCAGGGTTCGAAATCGCTTACAGCACCTGCAAATGTTGCAGCTGACCCATTGTACTGTACAGTGCCAGGATCAAATTATTTTCAACAACCTATAGTTTAATAGTGTCTGATTGCCTTAACACAGCAGGTCTTGGGTCTGTGGAGATATTCAAAGCACTTTTGGAGGCCTCTTAAGACATAACATGCTGATTTTCTTTTAACAGTGAATATTTAAGTTTTTTTTTAGTTGAAGTGTTTTTTTTCTCTGAAGGAGTACGTGACAGACCTGGATCTCCAAGTACTTGATAATACATATCATCCTTTATATGAGCCCTCTTCACTCCGTAATCAGTGCAATTTGTCTCAATTACACCAAGCGACAAGAAGATTGGTGAAGTAGTTTAGAGATTGAGCACTGTGTTCCTGTCTGTCCTGTGAATGATGACTTATTTACCTGAACTTGAACTGCGCACAATTCTTATGCAAAATTGGTATTTGATTAACAGCATTATCCTAATATTGTATGTCTTAATCTTTAATCTATTGAAATTGCACCACATAAAATGCAAAGTATACATTTCCTATTGTCTAATTTAACTTAAATTCCAAGAAAGTCACCCTGTGATCGAACTTACAGTTTCAGAACCAGTGGATGTTTTATTATTACAAAGTAACAGCCATTAAAACGTATCATTGTGTGGTTTCACAGTGCAAGCATACATAGTGGGTCCATAATTAGTGATGTATAATGTGGTTGCCCTTTGGGAATTGCCTGTTTCATGTCTATTCAGCCCAATTAGCTGGGTTAGCTTTTTTGCCTAAGGAATGTATTGAGGAGCTGTCTTCTGTGCCATAATTGTATCTACAAGCTGCTACAGAGGGAAGCATTGATGTAGTTTCGTACAATTTGCTAAATGTACAATATTCATTTCAATTACACAAATCCACTTGGTTAAATAGTTTTTTCTCATGAATCCTGGAGGAATATCCCAATTGGCTTTGGACAGATACCAACACTGAGAGTTAGAAAGGCAGTGTAAAAGAAGATACAAGTAACATGTTTGCCGTTTACATTCCAGAACCGAACTCCCATAGTCTACATTCAATTGTATTGAAATTCCGATTTGCTTGCAGTGCAAGATATCAGCCCATTTTCGACTACTGTGTTACCCCTAGTCACAGTTAAAAATCTCTACAAAATCAACCGACAAGGAAAACGTGTTAAGGCTGTACAAAGGCGTGGAATTAAATGCACAATGCAGAGACAAACAAAGTATCAAAAATAATGTGTTTTAATGTAATCAGGTAACAACATACTGAATCCATAAAGTAACAAAACAAACACTCAATAAACTGTCTAACCTATACTATCAAAAAACGACTTACTTAACCTAACTCTCTATGGACGATAACTCTAAGGACAATGACAAAAGATCTTAACGCTGGAATGCTTGGAACACACAAGACAATCTGGCAACGAGACAGGGAAAGACGAGAACTATATATACTAGACAGACAACACCAGGTGAAGACAATTTAGACAATCACAACAGCGGGAAAACAGACAAGGCAGGAAACGTACTTTAGACACATGAGGGTAGACAAGACTATCAAAATAAAAACACAAATCTAAACACAGAACATAAAACCTAAACTAGGGAAGAATCTTTAGCAGAGCCGTCTACGCACAACAGTACCCTCCCCTCTAGGGACGACACCTGACGGCCCTGGGGCCTCCGGATGACACCTGTAGTAGTCCTCGATTAAGTCTTTGCCCACGATAAAACTGGACGGGACCCAGGACCGTTCTTCAGGACCGTAGCCCTCCCAATCAACCAGAAATTGATGACCTCAGCCTCGTTTTCTCACTGACAGGAGACGTTTGACAGAGTACACCGGACCGCCATCAACAACACGGGGGGGGGGGGGGGGGGGGGGGGGGGGGGGGGGGGGAACCAGGGGACTGTCCAGAATCAGGGGACTGTCCAGAACCGGCTTGATTCGGCTGACGTGGAACGTTGGATGAACCCGTAGTGACCTGGGCAGACGGAGACGGACAGATACAGGATTGATTACTTCAGTGACAGGAAATGGACCCACAAACCTTGGAGCGAGCTTCTTTGACAAGACCCTGAGTGGCAGATCCTTTGTGGACAACCACACCCGCTGCCCTGGTCTGTATGTAGGTGCCGCCCACCGCCGTTGATCCGCCACCGTCTTCATCCGAGCCGAATTCCTCTGGAGGACCCGACGAGCTGCAGCCCAGATACGGTGGCATCTTCTGACTAGGGATGGGTACCGAGCCCCGGTATTAAACAGGCCCCGGGGCTGAATTATTTAAGACCGTGGTACCGTTAAGCTCAAACGTTATCGGTGTTTTTATCGGTACTGAAGACATCTAAAATATATATGTCGTATGTATTATTGCTACACAAACATTATATTGCAGTTGTAGTGTCGCCAACTCCGTTTCTAATACGCAGAAAGACTGCAAAATAGTATTTTCGATCGTTCCAATTCAGACGAGATCTCTCTCCCCCCGTCTGTGTGCGAGGGGGCGGGGCAGTTTACACACACGTAGCTGCTACATGCAGCAACACACACACACACACGGAGGAGATGGCGGAGAGAACGCGCTCCGAGCTGTGGTTAAACTTTACCCGTCTCGATGCTCGTTACCAAAAGCGCAATAAGAGTTTAGCATGTAAGGGCGGTAACACGAACAATTTGTCTAAACATTTAACAAAAGTGCACCACATCCAGACGGAGAAATGCACCGGGTTCGACTGTCTTTCTAGTAGCTCTGTAGCCCCATCCACGAGTAACGTTTCCACGTCAGGTGTTATGTATGCTAGCAGCAACACACGGAGTTAACTCAATGATACAAACATGGGTTAATGATTAGAGCTAACTGAGTTATTTAGTTTGTTAAAGTTTCAGTCCGTTCTTCTCTTTCTCCGCCGTTACATAGAAGATATTACTTTCTCCGTCACGTTGTTTCCAATGCCACAACAACATCCTGTCAGCCGCGTGAACTTGCCTTCAAAATAAAAGCATACAAATTAAACAGGAAGTTCACCTAAATTACATTATAAGATATAACGAAAGCAACAAAAACAATGCAACATCCCCTTCAGTCTCAAATAACACAAATTGGGTTATCTACACCATTTGTTAAAACATTGTTGTTTCTTTTGATGTGAAATATTATGTATTTAATTTAAATAAAAAGCAATGTTAGTTTTGTTCACAATTTGTTTAGTTAGTTTACCTTGTTTTTTTCTTCAAAAGAACCGATAAAAGTACCGTTAAAAGACCGGACCGATAAGCGGTATCGATAAAAGTAGTAGTACCGTTAAAACCTTAACGATACCCATCCCTACTTCTGACTAAGGCGTGAGCGGATGGCACCACCATCTCCTTCTCAGTTTCTGAGAATAGAGGAGGCTGATAGCCAAAGACACAGTGAAAGGGAGACAGACCGGTAGCAGAGGTGGGCAAAGAGTTGCGTGCATACTCCACCCATGTCAGATGCTCGCTCCAGGTTGCAGGGTTCTGAGAAACCAGGCAGCGCAGGCACGTCTCCAGCTCCTGGTTCAGCCGCTCCGTCTGTCCGTTGGACTGGGGATGATAACCTGAGGTGAGGCTGACGGACGCTCCCAGGAGGGTGCAAAACTCCTTCCAGAACCTGGAGGAAAACTGAGGACCTCGATCCGACACAATGTCTCTGGGAATACCATGAATACGGACAACATGAGTCAATAACGCCTGAGCAGTCTCTTTAGCTGACGGCAACTTTGGCATGGCAATAAAATGAACCATCTTATACCTCATTCACACCAACGCAACTCCGGTTCAAGCTCCGTGTTAGAGCTTTTCAGGTTCAGAACCGGTTCTTCGGTTTAGCTCTAGCTCTTTTCACACAGCCCAGAGTCCACTGGTAATGTGTCATTGCGGTCTTATTTCTTAAGGTGGACTAAACCATGAGTGTGGAGTAACGTTGTATCTTTCATTTAAATGAACTGTAACCTTCACCCAAGTATGTAACAGCTGTTCTCAAATGAACACGTGAAGTAAAGTTTAATATTTATAGTTTTATAGATTTATAATTAGTTATAATGAGAGGTGATCAACGTGAATGCTCAGGTTCCACCTTAACACACAGACACGTTGCTTCACCATGAGCAGAAACCTTTATATATACAGTCTATGGCAGAAACACTGAAACTCTTGTTAAGTTTCTCCATCGTTGTGTACAAACTGGATAAAACGCGGACTTTCTGTTGTTGTTCAGGAGTAGATCCTGTCTCTTCCCCCGCCTCAACGTAAGCGTGACGTATGTGGTGCTTTTGCTCTGGCCGGGCAATTTTTTGGTGCTCGAAATGAACCGGATTCCGGAGCTAAGAGGCTGCTCAGCTGCGGTATGAAGAGGAAAACCCGGTGCTTTTCAAGCTCTAGCTCCGGGCCGGCCCTGAAACACCGTTGGTGTGAATGAGGTATTAGAGAACCTGTCCACTACAGTGAGGACAGTGGTGTTACCCTTGGATGGAGGAAGACCCGTGACAAAATCCAATGAAATGTCAGACCAGGGCCTGCTGGGAACGGGGAGAGGCTGCAGCAGTCCCATCTGTGATCTTGTTCCTGGCACAAACTACGCAGGCAGCCACATATTCTGAGAGATCCTTAGCCAAGGAAGGCCACCAAAACCTCTGTCGAACGACGAATATGGTCCGCTTGACCCCTGGATGACAAGTGAGCAGTAATGTGTGAGACCAATGAATAACCTGTGACCGCATGGATTCAGGCACGAATAGCCTGTCCAATGGACAGCCACTAGGTTTCGGCCCCTCACCATTGACACGTTTCACCTGATCTACTATAGGCCATGTCACCACCCCAACCACACGGGAGAGTGGAAGGATTGGCTCTGGATCCTTGGCCATGGGCTCTGGGTCATGGAGGCGTGAGAGGATGTCAGGTTTGCCATTCTTGGACCCGGGTCTGAAAGACAATGTAAAGTCAAAACGGTTGAAAAAAAGTTGCCACCGGGCCTGCCGTGAGTTCAACCTCTTGCACTTTGCGGATGTATTGAAGGTTATTGTGGTCGGTCCAAACCAAGAACGGCTGTGGCGCCCCCTCAAGCCAGTGCCTCCACTCCTCCAGAGCCATCTTGACTGCCAACAGCTCTCGGTTTCCGACGTCGTAGTTTCTCTCTGCGGGAGATAGTTTGCGAGACAAAAAGGCACAAGGATGCATCTTATGATCCCCAGCCGCTCTCTAAGAGAGAATGGTCCCCACCCCATCATTGGAGGCATCCACCTCCACAACAAACTGTCGTTGGGGATCAGGAACAGTCAGTATGGGAGCTGTGGTAAACCTTCTTCTTTGTAACTCATTAAAAGCCTCCTCGGCCCTGAGGCCCCACACAAAGTTAACCCCTGGTGAGGTCAGTGCATGAAGGGGAGCAGCAACAGAGCTAAAGTTCCTAATAAATCGTCTGTAGAAGTTAGCAAACCCCAAAAACTGCTGTACCTTCTTCCTATTGGTGGGGGTGGCCCAGTCTGCCACTGCACTGACCTTTGCAGGATCCATCAGGATTTGTCCAGGAGAAATGATGAACCCCAGGAATGAGACAGTTGATGCATGGAATTCACACTTCTCTGCTTTTACGAACAGGTGATTATCCAGTAGGCGCTGTAGTACTTGGTGGACATGTTGCACATTAGTTAACCCGAAAGGCAATACGAGGTACTCGTAATGTCCTGTTGGGGTATTAAATCCAGTTTTCCACTCATCCCCCTCCCTTATTCTTACCAGATGATAAGCGTTGCGTAAATCCAGTTTTGTGAACACTTTAGCATCCTGCAATAGGTCAAAAACAGAGTCAATGAGAGGGAGGGGGTATCTGTTTTTTACCGTGATGTCATTCAGTGGACTGTAATCAATACAGGGACGGAGAGAACCATCTTTATTCTTCACAAAGAAGAAGCCCGCTCCGGCAGGAGAGGAAGACGGTCGGACGAGTCCTGCCTTGAGTGAGGTGTCGATGTAATCCTTCATGGACCCCTTTTCTGGAGCTGACAGGGAGTACAGAGGGCCCTTGGGAATCGTGGATCCTGGCAACAAATCTATAGCACAATCATAAGGTCGATGGGGTGGTAGTGCACTCCCCCTAGCTTTACTAAAGACTTCCTTAAGATCATGATAACATGTGGGGACCTTTGATAAATCAGGGTAATCAGAAAAATAGTCAGAAAGAGGTTCGTTGTGACAGTCTGCTTTAGAAGTGGAGATCTTCCTCAGTACCAACTTACTCTGATCGTGTACACACTTCTGTTTACACAACATTCCCCAATCTTGTACTTTTCCTGACCACCAATCGATGACAGGATTGTGCAAAAGTAACCAAGGGTAACCTAAAATGATCGGGTGTTGAGCTGATTTAAACACATGAAAAACTATGTTCTCAACATGAGTGTCATTGATTGTCATTCTTACAGGTGTGGTGCAATGAGTCACTGTGAATAGTAGGCGCCCATCTAACGCGTTCGTTTTTAACGGCGAAGGTAATGGCGTCAACGTCAGGTTAAGGCTAAGAGCTAGCACTTTATCCAAAAAACTCTCATCAGCTCCAGAATCTACAAGTTCCCCCTGTTCAATAACCTGGTTACCTTCACATAGCATAACTTGAGTTAATGTGCGTGGAGGGAAGTCAAAAAAGTCAGATTGGCTCACCAGTGTCTTCCCTTTCACCGGCGAGCCTGTTCTTTTACTGGACACATGGCTTGTTGATGACCCTGTTGACCGCAGTAGAAACATCTTGCCTCCACTAGGCGGCGATATCGTTCCTCCGTGAGATTCTGGCCCTGCCAACCTGCATCGGCTCCTCCGAGTCAATGGGGGGCGCTGTGGCCTCTGAAGTAGGTGACGAGCCGAATGATGTCCTCCGGACAGGATGAAAAACAGGTGAGAACCCCCTGGTTCCGCTGGACGAAACGGCAGTCTTCTTTCTTTCTCTATCCCTCTCACAGATACGATTGTCAATCTTAATAGCAGCCGCTACCATAGCTTCTAAGTCTTTGGGAGGATCCATAAGCAATAAATGATCCTTAATTTTCTCTGATAGTCCGTTCCGAAATATGTCCCTTAACCTCTTAAGCCCCATGGACCCGAGCCCGTGAAGGCCCTAAATCGCGTAATTTGCAGGAAACAACGTCTAAGGAACCTTAATATTTAATAAACTATGAATATTTTATATCCATATAACGGGGAAAAACTCATGTAACTGATTTTTTTCAAAAAAACACACAATGCTAACGCTGAGCCTGCTGAAAAATGCTAACAGATGACTGCACCGAAATTCACTCACAAAACCTTATTATTTATCTTTGCTGCACATCTCAACCCATCGTTTCACATCGTGAAGGGACACAGAATCGAGGGGTACCCTTCATTATCACTCAATTATATGAACTCTCGGAGATAATAACAAGAACACACATCAAAACATATGGAGCTAGTTAGCTAAAAACGGCAAAATGGCTCACCAGTGTGGTAGTTGATTTGTGATCAAAAGTTGTGTTCACCAGAATAAAAACGCCGCTCAAGTTTAATCCAATGTCTTTGTGTCACGTAGAAATGTTTACTGATAATCCATCATCATATTTATGGCAATATACTGGGTATAACGTTTTGCAGTCCAGGCTTGCACTTTCAGATATGCTTCGTTTGCTTCTCTATTACGCCCGCTATGGTAATGTTTACGTGGATTTGGGAACTGCCCCTCAATTCTATTGGATCTGATGGTTAAGAAAAAGGCGTAAATCACACGAATCGACCAATGGGTTCCAGAGATATGGTCCTGCGCAAAGTATAAAGAATGCCAGCCAGCGTAACAACATTACGCAGAGACTTCACTTATTGTTTACTACGTGAAAGGAAGGAATTGCAACAGGACCCAGAGCGCACAGAGCACAGAGCGGACAGCAGATACCAGAACAGATTACGATATTTGCGTTTAGGACTTTTTCTGTACTTTGACTTTTGTCAAATAATGGCTCACAGGAAAGAGATGCTTAGTACTTTACAGGCAATGGAAATTGTGACTAATGTTGACAGCGATGCAGATATGTTACCGACGATCCTCGATGCCCCCTCCCCCACCTCCCCCACCACTCCAGTTGGAGTCAAACTTCATTTTGTATATATATATATATATTTTTTTTTTTACAACAGTTGTATTTGGATGGAATGAATACCTATAGTGAAAATTCAACGTAATAAAATGATGAAAAAGGTCAAATGGTTCCCAAATTACCCAGAGGTGAGTCCGCCTGGACTTTATTTGTCTAAATCTCTCTAAAAAGGTCAAATTTCACTTGTTTTGCATCAATCTTGATACAGGGTACTTATTATATGTTATAGTTTGGATTCCTAAAGCTTTTAGTCTACTAACCCATCATGCACGGGTGGTTTTCACCATAAGTACTTTTTTTTTTTATAGGCGGACATTAGAATTTACATGTTTTTAATATGTTCCATCTGAATTTACTTTAAAATAAAAACATCTATATTGATTCTGACACTTCTACATCCAACTCACAGATGTAACCTTGCTTTGAGAAAAAGAATTATTAATTTACCCCTTTTAGAAGTGAAGATATATCATTTGTTGTGTTTGTGGCATTTTCGAGCCTGAAACCTGAAAAACAGGCTCAGGGCTTAATAGGTTAATGTAATCAGGTAACAACATACTGAATACATAAAGTAACAAAACAAACATTCAATAAACTGTCTAACCTATACTATCAAAAAACGACTTACTTAACCTAACTCTCTATGGACGATAACTCTAAGGACAATGACAAAATATCTTAACGCTGGAATGCTTGGAACACACAAGACAATCTGGCAACGAGACAGGGAAAGACGAGAACTATATATACTAGACAGACAAGGCAGGAAACGTACTTTAGACTCATGAAGGTAGACAAGACTATCAAAATAAAACAGGAACCTATCTAAACACAGAACATAAAACCTAAACTAGGGAAGAATCTTTAGCAGAGCTGTCTACGCACAACAAAACGCTTAATTACATGACTTAGTCAGTGTCGATGCTGCCCTTTTTTCAAATTCAGCACAATGTGAGTGGGCAGCAGAATGCATATTGATTTTGTGATTAGAAAGAGGTTTGTGAATCGGCATTGCAGTTTCCACCCCTTCCCAGCATACCCACACTCCCATCATAATTTAGGTCTGATTATGCCTTCATGCTTCTGTAATTTAAATACTCACCGGGCACCCCGTCAACATCCACAATCGTCCACCCTTCATTTGCATTTTGATAAGGAGGCCAATAGGGCAGAGAGGTTTGGAATAAATACAGTGTGCCGTCAGCTTGTGCTCACTCAGCTGAAATTAGCACAGACCTTTGGGCCAGCCTTCTCGCAAGAGCCTCTTTTAAAATTGGCAATGAGGGGTCATGATACCCCTGGGACGACAAAATAGACTCGTGTTTGGAATGTACAACTGAATAAAATGCTTCCAGGATTGAGTCTGGCAGCATATGTGATGCAATTTTCTTACCTTCAAGGTGGTTATGGCAAATGGTAAAGACTGTAATGCAATTTCAGACAAAAACATGAAAGATATTAAATGGGTGTAGCCTCAGCTTTAACATTGCATTCTGTTCCCTCTCCTAGATCTTAAAGAAAACATTTAGACATCATTTCATGTCATTCTTGAAAGTTTTTATACAATTTTCATGTAGTCTCACAGATGTCCAGACATAGAATGTTGTAATAGGTCTTTAACCTTTGCATCAAAAGCAGCCGGTTTTTTGGACGGTATAATTCTGATCAGGCATTAGCTCCGCGTCCTCTTTTTTTTTTTTTTTTAAAGCTAAGGACTTTGTATAGGTATGGCCCTACAATATATGTTTTCCAATATAGCATAAAAGGTCCACTTTAATATACATAAGAATCAGAAAAAAAAATGTTTTTAATTTAATTTTCTTTTATAATGGGACACAGGGTTCGGTCCGGATTGATTTGCAGTTCGGTCCGGATCCGGACCTTAGTCCGGAGTTTGAGAAGCCCTGCTGTACAGTATATTGGTCTGCACAATGATAGGCATTGTTGTAATTTGATTTGCTGTGATGTGAATTAACCAATCTGAAAAAAAGAGCTGTATTCAGATGAATATGATTATACCAAAATCTGCTTCAAATATTTAGCAAGATATATGCAATATCTTCCGTAATAGCTCATAATACTAAATAATAAAAAATACCAGGATCCACAGCCTGATACTTAACTTCTGGCTTCAACAAACTTCACCATTCTTGAGTCAACAGTCATTGAAGTACATACTGAAGTACATATTACTAATTGAGTGGCTAATTTATCTAACTGCCCTCTAACTTGCTTTAAAGTGCTGTATCATAACTAGAACTCTCACAAACCCGGAACACCAAAGATATATATGAAGTGGTTACTGATGCTACTGGCACTAGCTTTGAGCTAGAGTTCCAATGTACTGTCAAAATATTAGCATATTGTATATTTAACAATATTAAAGATTTCATCAGAAGTGAGTGTGCTAGGACAGAGGATATATTGAAAGTAAGATAAAGATATACTGAAATGGAAAATGGGGAAAGGTCAAGTGATCAGCACTGACACGTTCACATTGATTTAATGTGTGACCTGCAGGATTTTCAGTGCAATGAGGCAGCTAGCACGCTAACTAAGCTGCATGGATTACTTTAAAGCACTGACATAAACATTCTGCTGCACTTCTCAGGGTGCCTCTGGTCCCTTTTGAGCTTGATGCAAAGAGACAGTGACACTTTGAAGATGCCAGTGGGAACCCTGAGAGAGCTTTGAATAAACAAACAGTCTTGCTTGGAGCTGCATGTGGAGTGCCAAGTTACATGTGGATGTTTTACACTGAGGTGGAGGTTTAGAAGTAATGATGCCCGACAAGGAAGCTGCCTATACACTCTTTTAGTGTGGTGGTGGTGGTGAGGGTGGATCCAAGTGAAAAGCGTATTCTCCCTTACTTACCCCTGTTGCTCTGCTGAGAGTAGAGTTGAAAAGGCATTACAAATGCATCACAGGATATTCAAGATTAAAAAAGGGGGTTCAAAGAGATATAGGTTCAGCAATCACAACTTATTTCTTACCTGTCTAGTCCTAAAGTAGTCCTTTTTTAAATCACATTTAAGGTAATGCCAAAACTTAAACTTCAGTATAATTTTTACCCTTATTTCTAACTGTGTCATCAGTTAAGGAGGGAATGTTCATGAACTCCACAAATGTACCTTAAAGGTCACCTATTATGCAAAATCCACTTTGTCATGTCTTTTATACATAAACATGTGTCCCCTCTGTGTAAAGAGATTCAGAAAGTTTCAGGAAAAAAGATTCTCTCACTTTTTGTCCTGATCCATTTATATAAAAACCTTTCTGAAAATGAGCCGATCAGATTTTGGCCACTTTATGATGTCATAACGATTTTTTGGCTTGTGTAACCATTAGCCAATAGTCTGTGGTTGACACAAATTGAAGAGACAGATCACGTTTTGTTCAGCCGGATAATATCCACATGTCTACCCTACTTTTATAATTTTC
>CALSBZ010036762.1:61-12333 GCA_943591055.1 Gobionotothen gibberifrons | reverse complement strand
GGCCTCCAACGGCACAGGACATAGGGTTGGCAGGACCCCCGGCAGAACAGTAGTCGTCAGGACCCCCAGTGGAACCTCCAACGGACCAGGACATTGGGTAGGGACTTGAGAGGGAACTCGAGAGGAGCCTCGAGAGGAGACTTGAGAGGTGACTTGAGAGGGAACTCGAGAGGGGACTTGAGAAGTGTCTTGAAAGGGGACTCGAGAGGGGACTCGAGAGGGGACTCGAGAGGTAACTCGAGAGGAGATTTGAGAGGGAACTGGAGAGGAGACTCGAGAGATGACTCGAGAGGGGACTCGAGAGGAGACTCGAGAGATAACTCGAGAGGTGACTTGAGAGGGAACTCGAGAGGAGACTCGAGAGGAGACTTGAGAGGAGACTTGAGAGGGAACTGGAGAGGTGACTTGAGAGGGAACTGGAGAGGTGACTTGAGACGGTCGGTACGTCGACAGGACACAGGGAGCTGGCGTCGGCTGGAGAGCCAACAGGAGACGAGGTGCTGGAGTTGGCCGGTACGTTGACAGGAGACGAGGTGCTGGAGTCGGCTGGTACGCCGACAGGACTCGGGGAGCTGGCGTCGGCTGGAGAGCCAACAGGAGACGAGGTGCTGGAGTCGGCCGGTACGCCGACAGGACACGGGGAGCTGGCGTCGGCCGGAGAGCCAGTCCTGGAGCCGAAACTGGGGTCGGGACCATGGCTACTGGGGCCGGGACTGGGGCTGGAAACATGGCTGTGTGGGCCGGATCTGTAGCAGGGACCATGGCTGCATGGGCCGGTTCTGGAGCTGGAACCATGGCTGTGGGGACCGGAACTGAAGCCTGGATCATGGCTGTGTGGACCCAACACAGTCTCACTCCATAATCGTCCAGGAGCGACGCTTGGTCAGGGTCCCGTGGCGTGCAGTTGTGACGCTCCTAAATTCCTTCAGCTTCATAAAGGGATGCAAATAGCTTTCAACTGATTGCAATGTATTCACATCTGCGGCGGGATTTGACGCTCATGGAATCACGGCATTCATTTGTGTCGGCTGACTCTGGGCTGCCCTTAAAGGCAATGTGAGCGCCCGTTCCCATTGGATAACAGAGAATTGCACACCAGGAAGTAAGTATTCTCCTTACTGTCAATTGATTTGACAGTGATATCTCCACTACTCATCAACTCAAAAACACCAGATTATCCTTGTTGATTAAACGACATTGATAGGTTTTGTGAACATGTTCTTGTTGCTCCCAGCTGGTCGAAACAAAGGCTACATTAATGTATTAAATCGATGTTAATCCAGGTGGATGTGGAATTAACGGACGTGCCGTTGTGTGATTGCGTTGCCAGGCAACAGCTTCGGTTCATGTTCATTTACAAACTCTTCAACTACAACCGTAGTTATATTTAAAAATGTTACAAGGCCTCACGAAATACTTTAATGTAAATTAAAATTGAAATGTGAAGGAATGTGTGTACAAAATACATCCTTACGAAATACGAAACCGGAAACAGACGGATCCTCAGATCGATTTAGCCGCAAAGCACGCTGGGATTTGGTGTTTGTAAAATGTGAAATCCGAAAACATATTTTAAAAGTAAAATAATACATTATTCCGAGTGTACTTGCTTTTCTCTTGGAAAGTCTTCACATAACGGCCTTGTAATACACGGTTCGGCTGCATTAAATATGAAATGAAGATGCCCCTGATGAGAAACATGAGGGCTTTGCAGAGACAAACATGAGGAAATGCCGCCAAACTGAAACGTGACATGGATCCTAAATATATCAGCAGTTAAACAACATCTTACATTTATTTTTCACACAATACGCCTCCTTGCAGTATCAACAATAATTCGGCTGACTTTTATATTTGATCCAATTGATAGATTGACTGTATTTACACCATAACGGTGCACAGCTGATAGACGGGCACCTAGTGGTTAAAGCGCGTTATTGCATTTTTATTATTTTCATTAGATATTAATAGAATCCCTATAAAGTATATTCATTACTCGTTATTCTCTACTAATAGTTAATTAAAAACTGTATATAATGACTATTTTGCACATCCCTTTCAAGATTTCAAGATGTTCTAAGGTTTATTGACAATATACACATCAATATGTGTGTACACCATTAAACTGTCATATTGTGCACATTTCTTATACTATCTACATACATCTTATAAGAGTATACTACATGTATAATATCAGTTAAAATAAGTGCTTAAACATAGTTAACATTGCTATGTTTAAGCACTTGTTTAAGCAGATCATGTAAGTGTATTTCAAGTGTACTATGTATTAATGTATTGAGCTGTACTTAAATCAGGTTTTAAAATGGTTTGACTGATAGAGATCATGCAATGTCATTATTTGTTTATTGATTGTTATGAACCTGCCTGAGGACCACAGATGGAAATTAGCTATTAGCTATAATCTGGCATATTGCATCTCTTCTCTTTGCTGAGATTAATGTTGTTGTATGCATGGTCCTTCTATAGATAAATACAAATACACCATAGTTGTGTATACTATGATATGTCAATAAACCTTAGAACATCTTGAAATCTTGAAAGGGATGTGCAAAATAGTCATTATATACAGTCTTTAATTAACTATTAGTAGAGAATAACGAGTAATGAATATGCTTTATAGGGATCTGCAGATACATTTTTTGTCTTCTCAAGCACCCACTACCAAATATCTCGCCTGATTGTTGGCACTTCACAATCACCTTCACTGAATTTTACTCAGGTGTAACTAAAGTCTGATTTAAGGGTTGTTTATATTTCACATCATTAATCCAAATCTGTCAAGTAACTAAAATAAATGTAGTAAAAATACCAGGTTAACCTTAAAGAAAGCCCTCAGGATTATAAAAGACCCCCATCACCCCAGCCACAAACTGTTCTGTCTGCTGCCGTCTGGCAGTTCATGGACTAAAACCACCAGACTCAGGGACAGCTTCATCCCACAGGCCAGAAGACTATTAAACACCTGAACTTTGAAACAACATCCATAACATTAATCTGGCTGCTACTTAGAAATGATTAGTCTAATATATCTTATTCCAATCACTTGTAGACTCGTATTGCACTATTTCACTTTTTACTATTTTTCTTTTTGAATTTACTTGTACTATTTCTTCTGTGTATCTGTTTTATTGTGTTGCACTGTTGGAGGAGCCTGTGACCTAAGGGGTCTTCTTGTTGAAGAAATACATTTATGTACATTAATGTATTTCAGAAATGAAATACATTAAGAAAAAGGCATTTTAAACAGTAATTAAAAAGCAACACAATCTACCTGCATTGCATTACTCTAAACGTGTAATAACGTGCTTTAACCAGTAGGTGGTTTGGGTTGAAAACCTGTCAAGTTTACAGTGTTAACAAAATAAAATATACTGCTGTTTCTGGTTTAGTTTACGACGGATATATTTAGTTATTGTTTTGATATTTGTAACACAAAAGCGATGGAAAAAACCCACAGCAACACAGAAAAGATGGTCTTAACATGACCCAGCGGTCTAGTAGTTAATAAAAAACAATAATATCAAAACAAAATATTACTACTAACTTTATTGTGAAATTAAAACTGAACGGTAAAAGAATAGTTTCCGGTCTATTCTGAGCCCGATTTCTGTAGATAAATAAAGAACTACGACAGATGTGTAATATTTAATGCAGCCGAACCATTTATTACAATGCATTCATGTGATGACTTTCAAATAGTGAAGCAAGCACTGCTGAATAAAGTATGATTTTATCTTTTACGAAATGTTTTTTTTCATATGGAATGCAGTTGGAGGTCAACCAATCACAGAGCTTGAGAACTAATCACGGGGTTTGTCAAACAGAGCACATGGTGTAGTCCTAAACGATAGCTGGGGATTCTGGGTAGTGTAGTGTCTTCTGCCATCCTAAACTATGAACGCGGAAAAATATGGACGCTCACATTACCTTTAAGGGCAGCCGATACAAATGAATGCCGAGCTTCCATGAGCGTCAAATCCTGCCGCAGATGGGAATACATTGCAATCCGTTGAAAGCTATTTGCGTCCCTTTATGAAGCTGAAGGAATTTAGGAGCGTCACAACTGCACGCCACGGGACCCTGACCAAGCGTCGCTCCTGGACGATTATGGAGTGAGAGTGTGTTGGTGGACCGGTTCAGGAGCCGAAAGCATGGCTGTAAAGTCCGGCACTGGAGCCGGAACCATGGCTGCTGGGCAAGGTGTGTGTGTGTGAGGAAGTCCGTGGATTGGTCAATTTGGACCAATCAGCGGGGGCCAATACGTGTGGCTTGATATTGAGTAAGAAAAAGGTTTATAGGTTGATAAACGCTGTGAGAATGGGTCTGCAGAGAGAATTTCGCCGCGATCCCAACTGTCTGTTATCAGCCTGCAGCCAGGGAGCAGAAATCAGCAGAGCTGCCTGCACTGAGTGTGTGTGTGGATTGGTCAATTTGGACCAATCAGCGGGGGCTTAACGTAACGGCTCCGCGGACGTAACTTAACGGCTCCACGGATTGGCCCATTTAGTTCCGGGTACGTGCTTTCGTAAGCACATACCCGGACGAATCAAATGACGATGACGTCATGATGACGTTTCACCAACGAGGCGTTGTGGGGAGGTATTTTCTGTGTTAGAGTTTTACTCGCTACAGGGTGTACTTTAAGGGTTTTGACTCTGCACACCGTTTGCATGCAAAAAAACCTTCATAACACACAAGGGGACGGGTAATAACCGGAAAAGCATGACATGTCACCTTTAAGAGTTTTTAATGATCTGCTCCTAGCCGCCGACTCAGGTAGCCCAGCTGTCTTGGTGTTGTTAGACCTGACAGCTGCCTTTGACACTGTGGACCATAGCATCCTGTTGTCACGGCTTGAACAGTCCGTAGGCATCACAGGCTCTGCCCTTGCATGGTTCAGGTCCTACCTGACAGACCGTAGCTTCTCAGTGCAGCTAGGTGCCTTCTCCTCTGCTAAAGCCCCTCTTACCTGTGGGGTTCCCCAAGGCTCGATCCTGGGCCCGATCCTTTTTCTACTGTATATACTGCCCCTAGGTTCCATTCTCACAGAACACAACATCCCCTTCCATTGTTACACTGATGATGTACAGATCTATCTGCCTCTCAATGAAAATGTCAACTCACTACAGCAGTTGATGGACTGCTTAACAGAGATCGAATCCTGGCTGAGCCAAAACATCCTCAACCTCAACGAGAGCAAGACCGAGGTCATCTTTTTTGGACCCCGACCTCCAGCCTCCCCGGTTGATATTCTGGGCTCCCTCAATAAAAACATCCTCTCCTCTGTCACGAACCTTGGAGTGACCTTCAATCGAGATTATAAATTTGATAAGCAGGTCAGCACCGTAGTCAAGACCTGCTTTTTCAAAATATGATTATTGGCTAAGACCAAGTCGTTTTTATCTTTTAAAGACCTAGAAAGGGTTATTAACGCCTTTGTTACCTCGAGACTGGATTACTGCAACGCTCTGTATGTGGGTATGGACCAGGCCTCAATTAGACGCCTCCAGCTAGTGCAGAATGCAGCTACACGTCTTCTCACTGGCCATAAAAAGCGTGACCACATCACCCCAATTCTTGCCTCACTACACTGGCTTCCAGTTCGGTTCAGAATTGATTTTAAACTCCTTTTATTTGTTTTCAAAGCCCTAAATGGGCTGGCTCCGGCCTATATAGCCGAACTCCTCCATCGCTACACCCCAGCCAGAGCCTTAAGGTCGGCTGACCAGCTGCTGCTGGTAGTGCCCAAGACCAGGCTAAAACCCCGAGGGCACCGAGCATTCGCAGCAGCGGGCCCCAGGCTCTGGAACACTCTGCCCCTCAACGTGAGGTCGGCCCAGACATTAGGGTTTTTTAAATCAACATTTAAAACTCACCTCTTCTCTCTGGCCTTCTTGCCTTTTCTTATCAAGCTCCACTTTTGTGTAATCAGCTTCCAGTCTGTGTTCAGGCGGCCGACAGCCTATTCGTTTTAAGAGTACGCTTAAGACCTTCCTTTTGATAAAGCTTATAGTTGATCAAATGACCTAATGAGAGTGCTTTGACGCAGATACGCTGTGCCTCTTCACCTACATTTTGGTTCTTGCTCTTTCACTTAAATCCTAAAAACTTGGATCTTATATTTAAAACTAAGGTTATTACTACTCTTTCTATTTTTTCTTTATCCAAAACCTTTTCCCTCCATGACCTCACAAGGTTTTATTGGAGGGAAACAGGTTTGCAGAGGGGGCCTTATTCAAGGCAGGGGAGTGTTATGCCGTAGTCATAGCGTACCTCCTTATCCCGCACCAAGTCCAACTAAGGCCCCAGCGGGGACCTTGCTCCCTGCGTGTGCCTGTCTGTGTATTTGCATGTTCCGATTAACCGAGCCTCCCCCAAATTTTCTTTTTCTTTTGTGTCTATATCTACGCCGTGATCCGGAGTTGAGGCTGATCCTCCTGCTGTGGTCCTGTGCCCTGGATCCTCTATCCTGAGTTCTGGATTAAGTCGTGGACTTCGGGTCGTGGCTGGGCCTGTCTCTGCAGTCCTGCCTGGGTCTCGTCATGCTGCTTCCTTGATAGCTTCCACAGGATTGTTTACATCCCTGTGGATTCATCTTCTTATTATAGACACATGCATTTCCAAACATTCGGTCTACCTACACTGTAAAATGTATTATCTTTTCGATTTACACACGGCATCTATTGCACGTCTGACCGTCCTGGGAGAGGGATCCCTCCTGTGTTGCTCTCCCCGAGGTTTCTCCCATTTCTTCCATTTAAACTGTGGGTTTTTCTCCAGAAGTTTTTCCTTGTACGATGTGAGGGTCTAAGGTCAGAGGGTGTCGTTTTCTCATACTGATATTCTGCACAAATTGTGCAGTTGTATTTACTGTATAGTGTCCTTCAGGGCCGGACTGGGACAATAAGTCAGGCCGGGAATTATATACCCAGCCAGGCCATTACCAGTTTTCTTTTGTGCCATTTTCCTGGATTTATTTGTCAATATTTACAGCGTTGCTGCCCATAGTGATAGCCCTAAATATTAAATCTACTACCCCAGAATAAACATATGGACATGGCTACTATTTAAAAAAAAAGTGAAAATCTATTTAGGAACCTATCCATGTGAACATATTTTAAGTGCAGTTGGACCTCAAATCCTCTAGGGGGGTCCGGGGGCATGCTCCCCCGGTTTTTAAATGTTGGACTTAAAGGAGGGGTAGGTACGTTTGAGAAACCGGCTCGAGATACACTTTTTGTTATATTCCATGGAATGCTCTTAATATCCTGATAGCAATGAATATTGTTGTAATAAGTGCTTTGAAAAAAAATCCATAAAAAAATGTCATCTGTGGAAGCCGTAATACTGTAAAAACTACGACCAATTATTTTAGCCGGGCCGGCTAAAATAACTGGTTGGCCGACCTGTCTGTCAGCCTTCCATCTCGTGCACGCACACTCGTGCAGTCATTGCGCGTGCCGTCATTGGGCGTGTTTCCCGTCTCCGGGCATCTGTTGCTCAATCGCCAGCAACAGCCGTGGACACTTTCACCATGGCAGAGTTTGCTTCAACATCGTTTACCGGTCGTAAAAGAAAAACTGTAATGGAGAAAATTATGAAGAAAAAGAAACTAGGAGAAGTCAAACCAGAGTCAATATCGGAGTTGCTTTTCAACGATGGCGACTACTTATGGAGCACACCGAGCTGATATGTAACGTTACCGCAGCCTGCTCTCGCCAGCTAGCCAGACGTAACATTTTTAATACATTTTCACAAAACAAACATGCAGGTATGTGAGTTTTGTACACCAGTTTGTTTATGTTTAATGTATCACATTGTTTATACTACCACTATACGATCATTGTTGTGTTGTTGATCACTTATTTTGTAAAGGAGATTCTCATACCGCGTGAGGATCTGTTGAGAAACGCAGGTCACGTGTCCATTTTATGTTGTCCATTGCAATGCAGGTATGGAAATAAACTGAAGTAATCACCAGCTCTGAGTGGTCTGTTGCTGAGGGGACACTACACCGGGGTTACATTGGTGCCGTGACCCGTTCTTGACTACGCCGGACCAGGGTGGATGTCTTCTCGCCGCTGCAACGTTTTGGAGCTTCAATTCCTTCAGTGTGTTGGACTCTCAGGTTTATTTTGTTGATATAAGCCTTATTCTTTTGAACATGTCATTTTATTTTGGTTTACTATCGATGAAACATGAGTTCCAGACAGTAGATTTAATACCTTTGAAATGACTCCTTTCAATGTTGGTAGGGGTAGAGGGCTATGTAGTACACCTGTTCCATTTTCACTAGGTGACTTTAAGGTGGGGGATAGGAAAACTTTTGATGGGGATTCAGTGCACAGTCCTATCAGAAGTGTAGATGTGATGACACCTTCCATCCAGCCTACAGTAGAGTTATCTACACCACAGTGCTTTAGCACATCAGTCCCCAATCCTCCTGATGATGTGAGACTAGCTGACCAAATGAGCACTATTGTGCAGCAGATAGGGCAGCAGCTAGCTGATAGCATTATGTCACGCATTAACACTACAGCTGCTGCGCACATGAGTCATGAAGAAACATTCATTAAAAAAGACACACTCCCCAGCCAAACACTGGATCTCTCCCAAGTCCAGCTAGTCACTCAGAGAGGAGTTAAAGACCCACCTGTAAGCAACTCACCCTTAAAAAAAATGCAAAGGTTGCTGATGTGTCCCCCTGTCTTTCAGTGCAGGATTTACCAGATCCAGTTCGCATCCAATCCAGTGCACAGTACACACACAGCCCGTCGCCTGAGACAAGGTCAGAGGAGGAGATGTCCCGCATCCTGAGTGACCTGGGTTTGCAGGATTTTGACCTATTATCTCGTGAGGTCTCTCTCGAGTGGAAAGATAAGCTGATGAAAATCATTGAGCAGTATGAATCAACATTTTCGAAGCACAAAATGGACTGTGGCGAGGCAGTGGATTTTGTGCACAGAATACACCTGGTTGATGACAAGCCCTTCAGACTTCCATACATGCGGGTTCCGCCATGCCACTATGACAAGCTACGGACTGCTCTGAATGACATGGAGGAATTAGGGATCATTCGCAAATATCAGAGTGAATACTCATCACCCCTTGTCCTCGTTGTCAAACCAAATGGTGACCTTCGCCTCTGCAATGACTTCAGGTGGTTGAACGCAAGAACAGTAAAAGATGCACATCCATTGCCCCATCAGACAGATGCCCTTGCTGCGCTTGGTGGAAATGTGTTCTTTTCCACAATGGACATCACATCAGGGTTCTACAATGTCGGACTGCATGAAGCACGGGAGTCGGAAAAGCGACATCCGGGGTCTGCGATCTGGTCCGCCGCCATGCGAGTATAGTCCAGGCCCAACTGGACGGCTCCGATGACGACCCTGGAGAGGCAATCTGCAACCAGGTTCGACGTGCCAGCCAGAACTCCGAGATGTAGGAAAGCTGCCGCTGTGTACGTGCCGACCAAGGCTCCGCCACTTTAGACATGGTGAACGTGAGCGGCTTGTGGTCGACAAACGCCGTAAATGCACGGCCCTCCAGCAAAAAACGGAAGTGCCGCACGGCCAAATAAAGTCCAAGGAGCTCTCGGTCAAAGGCGCTGTACCTGCGTTCTCTGGCCGTCAGCTGGCGGCTGAAAAAGGCGAGTGGCTGCCAAGCGCCGTCCACCCACTGCTCGTGCACCGCACCAACAGCGTAGTCCGATGCGTCTGTGGTAATGGAGATGGGAGCCGTGGATGATGGATGCGCCAACAGGGCCGCCTGAGCCAACGCGGTCTTGACCTCCGTGAAAGCAGACGCAGCCTCCGCCGTCCAGTCGATTGCCTGGATGGGGGTCGTACCTTTCAAAGCCTCATACAGCGGCCTCATAATGTGAGCGGCCCGGGCGATGAAACGGTGGTAGAAAGTCCCTCCGGCTCTTAGGCAGACTGACGGCTGCCTCAGCCTTTACAGATGAGGCTGAACAGCCTTCACTTGGAAGTGGCACAGGCACAGGAAGGTCAGGGTGTCGCACCAGTGCCTTCACTCTCTGTCATGCTGGAGAAACAGGGCCTATCTTCTGATGGGCGAGTCCTCTGGCGATCATCCGGGACTCATAGAACCGTAGTTACAGACGTAACTATCGATTTATAAAGGGAAACAGGCGTAGGAAGTGACGTACGCACTTCCCTCGCCGGTACGCAATGTTTTGTGAATCGGAAAATGTCGGAAAATGTCTGTACCTATTTTTTTGCTTTGTACTACGTAAGCAACCTTCCCACGTGAATCCCACGCAAGGCGTTATAAATGAGGCCCCTGATCTTCATGAAACTTGACGGAAGTATGTCCCACAGCCCAAGGAAAAAGATATTGACTGTTGGAGTGGATCAAATAACGGTGTGGATACATGCATCTCCTTTATGGAAATGGCACTGGCAGAGGAGCTGCAGTCTCTACTTTTCTTATAAAACACATTGAAAGGGCTGTTTTCAAAAGATAAAAAAATGATTGTGCACTTACAGTACAGAAACACGTTTATCCCTTTGCAGAGACGGCAGTGATCACATTTCCCTGCTGTTAATGTCACAGCCGTTTCTTATTGGAGTCATTTTGTTGCAGTCTGCAGAGAGGGAAAGAAAGCGCAGTTATACACCAGCTTATAGTGTTTTTTACTTGATCATTTTCCAATTCTTTCTAAGTGTCTCAGCTGTGTGTTTTCCGAGGCAGGTTCATGATTTTATTTGACTGTTGTATGTAAATGACTCACCCTCATTTGATTCAGTTAGTAGTATAAGATAAACTGAGTAAGTAAGTAATTGTTACTTCACTATTTCTTTTTGATCTTCCCTCAGTTTGTGTGTCATAAATTCAAAGTAATATTATGTATGCACTGCATTACTCATATGAATTATGAGTTTTGCATATATACACTGATACTGTCCATTTTAAATAAAAATAAACTGAACTAAATATGTCTACCTCCTTACCTTGCTGTCTGGCTGCACTTTCTGATAAGGAACAAACTAGTACCCTTTCTTTGAGCCTCAAGGAAGTGCATCAGGTGATGTCATTGGGCCCAATGATATATTTTTCCATTGACTAACATTGGGAAAGAGACTCTTTTTACAGACTGAGCCACTGCCTCATGTCTGTTTCTACAAACTGTATTTACAGAGGGTTATAGACTGAGGTACCTCATACAAACACACTTTAAAACATCCAAACCATCTTTTATAAATTGGTATGCTGCTTGTGTTTAGTATAAAGCTGTGAGGAGGAGTGATATCTTAAGTACAACTGGAGCGTCTTTTAGTGTTGTAATCATCATTCATATCATTATTCTGTTCACACATCACTGGTGCCCCTTTCACACCAACGTGGTTCCCGTTCTAGCTCCGTGCTAGAGCTTTTCTGGTTCAGAACTGGTTTTTCTTTTCAGCCTCCGTTTTGTTCACACCACCCAGAGCCCGACTGGTGCTGCCGCTGCTGCGTCATGACGTCACCTTTTACGTCGCTGAATTTCTCCCCAACGGCGTCGGGTCGATGATCGTGTTGCTTTTAATCATACGAAGCCAGATTCAATTAAATAACTACTTCTCAACCCTTATACTTTTCTCCAGAGTGCCGTGGTTCATTGTTTATTCATGTGTTTCAGCGGCATTTACCGACCGCTGCAGTGCTGCCCGCTGTTTGGCATCACAACGCTGTTATGAACGTTTCTCTGGTATAAAATGGGTGATGTTAGCATAGCAACCGAAGCTAAACTGACTATCTTGACTACTTGTTGCTATCCTATTGTGGCATAAGCCGGCACATTTTACCGGCGTATTTTTCATTAGGATTCTACTTGTGATAGTCGGACATGACAACCTGTGCAGCCCATGTATTGATTCCATCCGATAGCTCCTATAATACAAAACAAAACGTCTGCCTGCTCTCCACAATGATCAATAACAGCGAACATTAAAGCATGGAGATATGTCACAGATATGTCACAAATATTAACCAGAAAATGAGCATAATAGAGAATTATTTTTATATTATATCAGTTTAAATTATTGTTAATTTCTGGACTCAAACTGTTGTTTTATTTATTAAATATGATGTTGTAAAAAATCAGGAATGAACAATTAACATATCGTGGGGCTGCTTTATAGATGAAGAGGCTGGTAAAATATCCTCTGTGTTGTATCTTTGTCCTAATGTGTCACAAAGACACACACACACACACACACACACACACACACACACACACACACACA
>CALSBZ010036755.1:284-13861 GCA_943591055.1 Gobionotothen gibberifrons | reverse complement strand
ACTGGGCGTAGGCAGGAACAGGTAAGCTGGAGTCCGAAATGAAGTGCGTCTATGAAAATAAGCTATATGAGCCATTTTCTTGACTGAAGTGACATTTTAAGTTTATATCAGTCATTTCCCACTTCTGACTTTTTTTCTAACAGTTAGAAATCTTCAACCAAGGTAAAGAGGCCCTATTATGCTCTGTAATGTGTTCTATAGGTTGTTGTGCATGTAAATGGTCTGCAAAGGCTACAATCCCTGTGTTCCCTCCAGAGGGAGTTTCTCTCCCACACACTCTTCTAAGGGGCGGGACATCTGTAAGCAGTTGCCAATCACAACAGAGCCGGCCACCTAACCAATCAGAGCAGACTGGGCTCTGGTTTCAGACGTAGGGTGAAAAGAAGTGCATGTACACATGTCACAGGCACAACCTGAAAATGAGCATAATATGTCCTCTTTAAAACTTTCAACCACAACGTACAGAAAGAGAATATTGATAAGGGGTGCATGTCAATGATATGATTCATGTGCTTTAATATAATAATGAAATAAACGTTATAAACATTATTTCGAAAAGGAAGTAAGCACATCCAACTAAAAGTATATAGGCTTATTTTATTTGTGCATCTTAGCTTGAGAACATTTTGTATTACCTCCTAAAAGTCTTCAACTGCTTTTCTAAACTTATTTATTTGGTTTGCAGCACTTTCACAAAGCACACTTGTTTCTACAGTCTACATCAGTTCATTGAACCAGCTCATTGCAACAAAAAGCTCACTGAGCATTTGTTACGGCTTTGGTAGGAAGAAGCATCAAACTAAATCAAATAAACGTTCTGTTCTTTCTTCTTGTACTTATTCAACACCTAATACACTTATTCTGACGTGCCACTGGGGTTTAAAGGGACAAAACACATTGTTTTCTATTTGCAGAGTGAGGTTAACCACAGTCTCTGGTGGTAAGGGTCTTTGGATGACCGGTATCTTACGCCTAGGGGAGGTGGGAAAAGACCGTATATACACCACAATTACTGACAGAGAGAGCGTGGGTTGCATGGAGAGAAAGGACAGGAGATATTGAAGCTCAGAAGGGTAGTTTATTAATTGAACAATTGCTATATTAGTGAAATGTGATAATTGAGAATACAGGTATGTTATGCAAAGATTAAAATGGCTGCATAGCTTCTATACATTAATAGGGGAAAGTGACAGGCAGGGAATCTGTACAATCAGATATGGGTGGGTAACTCCAATGAATTACTTAATAGATAATCTAACTAGTTAATTAGTACGCTGATTATTCTGCTAATAGGTTATAATTTTAGATCCTGTGTTATCACTTGCACACCTCCCTTGACACCTTTGATCCCACACATGCATCTCACATTAGGGAGGTACATTGAAATATCCCCCAAGTGAAGAAGTTCAAGTGATCTTGTTCTCGAGGGGACAATGGAGCACGAGATGGGCTGCACCACTGTGACGAAGAGAGAGCTGAGCCTGAAGGCAAAGCTCTCCATATACCGCTCCATCTTCATACTTCGACCTACCCTCATGACCGAAAGAACGACATCACGAATACAAGCGGCAAATTGGGTTTTTCCTCCGGATGGTGGCTGGCATCTCTCTCAGGGATGAGAAGTGCAGTATTCCGGGAGGGAACTCGCAGTAGAGCCGCGCGCTCCTTGTGAAAGAAACGAGAAAAAATAAGAGAAAGGAGCCAGTCGAGGTGTTCGAGCACCTATAAGGTTTGCCACCTGGCTGCCTCTATAGGGAGGTCTTCCTGCCACGTCAAGGTGGGAGAACACAGAGGTTGTTTTTTTTTCCAGTAATGTACCCCCTTTGAAACATCTCAGCCAAGTACCCCCTGACCGACCCCCAACATTTTTGATAGAAAAAGCCTATATAAATAATTACAATATAGTGATGTTCCATCAGTGTGTGGCATAGATTATTAAAACTATAAAATACAATACACACATTTGAAATGTTTATATGAGGACCCCCTTGGTGGTTCTAGGAATATTTTATATACAATTGTGTTTTCTATATAACTTGTTGCACTAAGATTATTTTTGTAATCATGCATGCTATTTGTTTATCTCACGTACCCCCTGCAGTACCCCAACGTACCCCTAGGGTCCGCGTACCCCCATTTGAGAATCACTGATATAGATATTAGGAATACTGTTTGTGTTTTTTGTTTTCTTTGTGATGCTTCTGACTTTGTGTAAAGCGTCTTTGAGCACTGGGGAAAGCGCTATAAAAATGTAATGTATGATTTTCATTATTATTATTTTATCTCCACGCTGGCATATGGGAGTGCTTTGGAATCCCCCAATCAGAGATGGTTGAAATATCTGTCAGTTATTATCTCATTTAAAAGGTAGAGAATATATAGTAAAAACATATTTATATCTGGATATCATAGAATAATGTCAGTTACATAAACAATGTATTTCGTCTTCTGGATCAATCCGTGGATGTAACAAGCTCTATTTGTATATGGGCTGTATGTGTCATCTAATGGGTTGTAAACAATAGCAAACAGAAGCCTGCAAGGTCACCTCCACAGGATCTCAGAGTAATAGTGGAATCTGAGAACTCACCGACAAAGCTTTTTGCGGACTGGGGATGGGTTGAACCTAGCTTGATATTAAAGCGTGTGTGAAAGAAAACACATTGCGAGACAAACACTTGAGACGGATGTGAAAAAGAGTCATAGTTAATGTGAAAGAGTGAGAAACGTGAAAACTGTCCTATCCTATTATGAGTCCTTCACTGAGGGGCACTGAAGCTTAGTTTGTGAATTATGGATAGACATATATCAAATATAGATGGGTCCCTCCAAACTGTGGGGTGAATGAGCAGTGGCTGTCTGTCTTTCTGCCCACACAAATTCATCCGGATTGACACAGTTAGGGTTGAAAATAAAAAGTCACTGCCTTGCTATTAATATATATTGTATGTGTAACAGGGTATCAGGCAAGTTGGTCAATAAGGAAAGTTTAGTAGGTATCACAACTTTTATAGAACAAGATCTTAAAAAGTAATATAAGAAAAAACAAATCTCTTGTATATCTGTCCTCACATTTTCTACGACCTTTCTTCCAATCCACTTCACACTTGGCGGATGTATGTATATTATAGAAAAATAAAGAGCTTTTTGAACAATAAAGCATGGAACCATGCCACAGTAGAGACACAACACAAATATGAAACCTGACAATGAGTATAATACGTCTTCTTTAAAAAAGCAGCAGCACTCAAAACATCAAGCAATCGTCCTGTTCCAAAGTGGCATGTTTTGATTGGCAATGCCAGTACTAGTATTTGAATTAGAAAAAGACAAAGACAGAGAGCGATGTGAGTGGTTTGTGGAAGAGATTTGTCCTTGGGATTTTTCTTAGAAACTTTGAAAACGATCTTTTATATAACATTTTACATCAATTTTGGAATTAAAAACCTTGTTTCATTTGAATAATGCATAATAACATGAATGATTTGATATTCCATGAGTAGTAGTTTCAGGGTTGTTATACAATTATTGTCACAAGGGCAGATTGCCAGTTCAATCCTCATGGGCACTCAGGCTAAATCGACCCGGATGAAAGATGCATGGCCTTTCAAGGCAATTGTTCTACAGAAAGACATGAGTCTATGTCCACTTTTTACACTTGTGTTACTGAGAAGGACAAAGACGAGAGGTATTGAATTAACCTCTGATTATGTGTTTACTAACCCACAAGGCAAAGTAGTTCAAGTTTGTTTTTATTGAATAAATAGTTCATTTGTAGTGCATTTAAAAAAGGCATTTGAGTACAGTTTTCTTGACACAAATGAACCCTGTGTAATCAGTTTGTCCAGGTGTATACTCAATACCAGTAGCCTTAGCAATGGTCATGTTCTTCTTAGCAGCGGTGTATTAGCGAGTATTAACAACCTCTGAAATGCCCAAATTGAACATACATTACATTACATGTCTCTTGTTAGACGCTTTTATCCAAAGCAACTTACATACTCAATACTGTGGGCAATTTGGGGTGAGGTGTCTTGCCCATGGACACAACGACATGCTGACTGCAGTGGGGTTTGAACCTGTGCTCCCTTGATCCGAACACCAACGCTCTATCCACTGCGCCACACGCCTCCCCAACATTCAGGATTGTATATTTGTATTATTGCATTTTTATATTCAGGATTGTTGGAAACGTTATTTCGATCTCTCTGTCGAAATAACGATCTCTCAAACTGAAAGATTGACATTAAAGTTGACTTTGACTTTTGATTATTCAAGGTATTAACCCTAAAATAGCTGAAACTAATATTAAAAGTAACTGGTTTGCACAGGAATTCATGGTACGTCAAGACAAACTGCATACAATACATGTATTACCTACTTGGAAAGCACACCATCAGGCACACATTTTCTCCCCACAAGCCTCTCAAATGAATGGTTCATTAAGGCCACTTCAATATAAAGCAGAGGCAGAGAATGACTCCAGGTTATCATTAAATACTGACCTTTCACTTCATACCTCCAACATTGCTATTTTCTCCCCTCCACTCCACAGGCTTATTGCCAGAGGGAACATATGTCATTATGCCACTTAGTACACTCACAAAGTATTAAGTCACATACAGCTACAGAATATGTAGTGCCACATACTGACTGCACATACGTAGATAAATGGACAATCCCCTGTGCTGGATTTTCATACAGTACCATTTGATTATGCACATATTCTGTTACCCACTTCAATTTTGCTTTGTTTTCTCGATATGTTCATTTTGTTGTGTAGTTTTTTCTTTAAGTCTTGCACTCTCATGCATCACAAACATGCTGTATATACCTGTTTGGTTCCTTGTTGATCCAATACAAAACATTGATTATTATTATATTGGACAAACATATTATTTCTATCCCTACTGAACTTACATATAAAAGTAATGTAACCTGATTACTTTTGTTACATTACGATTACCTCATTATCAAATGCAATGCATATACATGAAATAACAATAAGATGTTTTTTACTGAAGTGTATTATTTAAGACAACAGAACAACCTTAGAAAAGATATTTAGGATCAAAAATGATTTTATTTATGTTACCTTCTTCTTTTTGAACAATGATTATGTAATCCCCCCAAATGTGTGTTGTGGAAACACACAGACATTATACAGGTGTACAGGTAAGCACAGGTGCAACCAACCAGTCATAGTGAAGTTACTGTTAGTGGGTCTATATAACAAGAAGAAATATGTCCCTCAGAAGTCAGGGGAGCATGATGAGAAGAAGCTACCAACTACAATATCTGCACACACTGGAGGGGAAGGTCAGAATCCCCCCCCCCCCACCTCCCGTCCCCCCCTTTTACTGTATAGCATCAATGGGGAAAATGTCAACTGTGTCATTCAATCATCTAGCCAGCAATCATTTAGTAATCATTCCTCTTCAACGCCGAGCAGAGACAGGACGGGGTGCAACAAAGGGAAATAAAGAGAGATAGCAAGTGAATAAAGCATGAAATGGAGAGATAGAGGGGGAGAAAAGAAGACGGCAGAGACAGAAGGGGAGTGAGCAACAGCCTGCCATCGGTAGCTGAAGCGTGTATGTCTTTGACAGCAGACAATAAGCCCAGATGGTAACTCTTCCTTTGTTAACTTTGATGGATATTTCACATCCAGCGTCAAGGCTTAGAAAATTACTATATCACCTACAAAATATTGTTAGCCATCGTTTACCTTACGGTTTTCTCCCTGAGCGTTTCCCAGGGAAATAAGAGTGTCTCTTTTATTGTGCTAAATACTCTCACGCTTATGTTCACACGGGGCTCTTGAAAATCAATCAATAGGATTATGTATGAAGGAGTCAAGTGAATAGGCTTGAAATTGCTCCCTATCTAGCATGGTACTCTTCATGTGTTGCCCGGGCAATGTGTGTGTATGATGGATGGCATTACGTGAGTAGGAACAATTACCCAGGGTACATTATTTACAGTTTGAGGACTGGATGATTTGAATAATAGGATTAGATGCTTTTTTTTAAACCAGTCACAAGGGCTGTTTCACAGCTCCACTGTGTCTGCATTTATCTCCAGGCTTTAGCAACCTTTTCTTTGGTTCAGACAGAGAACACTTACAGTTAAAGTTAAGGCCTATTATTGTCATTATACACAGAGTATAACGAGATTCAGAGTGCAACTCTGTCCCGGTGTGCAAAAAATACAAACACATACATACTAAAAAACACGGCAATAGGACAGACAACATAAACAATCATACGGGGGAATAAATAGTTACAAATATTGATATAAAAATAGTATATAAAGTGCATTAAAAGTGTGTGTATGTGTGAGAATGGTTACGGTGGTTAAGCAGCCTGACGGCCCAGGGGTAGAAACTGTTTTTGAGTCTGTTTGTCTGTGACTTGAAGCTCCTGTATCTTCTCCCAGAAAGCAGGAGAGAGAACAGTCTGTGACCTGGGTTCGACTTTGTGTCGAAACTGGTCAAAGTGCAAGTTTGATCAAGAGAAACATGCTGGATATCAATACATGGGCATGCATATGCATAAAGCATTGGCTGGGTAAGAACATATTATCTTTGGTTACAGAGCTAGGGTGAGGGTTTGAAAACTATTTGTATTCACATGTTTTTATGCTTCATAGGGTGAATTCCAAAAGCTGTACTTCCTGACCAATATTACAAAAGGCCATGACTTGGCTTCACTTAACCACCCAACTAAAGTAGAGGTGTCAAGGCTGATTGGGAAAATAAGGCACTATGTGTGACCACATCGTGGACGATATCTGAACAATTTATCGACGCTATTGTAGGACAGCTAGCGTCTCCCCTCTGCCTTCTATTACCTATTGTTTGCTTTTTTTCTATTTGTTTGACGCTGTTTTTTAACCATGAAAACTCACCAGAAGAAGCTTGCTCTCACACTTTGTTTAAATTAGCTTCATAGCTCAGTCTGACAGCTGTACTGTAGGTCAAGGGAGGAAAATGATCCACGTACGGCAATAAAAGTACAACACTGTCTCCCGATCTGCTCAAATAAACCGTTTTTTTCTGTCTTTGCGTTGATACATTCCCTCTTAGAGACACGGTCAATAGCAAGCTTTTCACACAATTTCCTCATTAAAAACTGTAGTGGCCGTTTATCCAAAGTACATTTAGAGGTTTTATATATTAGAGGTTCTGACTCGCGTTCCAAAGCATTCAAATATCTTTACTGAGGACCCAATGTACTCACAGCAGGTAAGTCTTGAGGGTTTATTATAAGAAATCACAGCTTTCAAATCAACACGTCTCTTGGTTTTCCATTACCGACTTAGAGACGCTATATAACTGAATATAATAAAAAGAAACCCAGGTCACACTATCATACGGTCAAGCGCGGACAGGGTCAATAACATTTTCGATCCACGCTCGTTGACTTCCCAATGTCTTACTGGCGTAACGCCATGTTGAAGTCTTCGACCTGCCCAGTTAAGCCTACTTTAGGGCATACAACTTGTCTCAAACAATAATAAACATAAACCTTTGCAGAGACCTACAAATATATAAAAAAAACTGTATTGTTATCATTAATAATTATGAAGTTAATACAAACAAAGAATACATAACAATTAGGGCCGGGACTTTAAGGCGTTAATTAAGATTAATTAATTACACAAAAATTAACGCATTTTAATCGCACTTATTTTTGCACCACTGAACGTTTCTCACTGGATGAGTTTCAGGCGTACCGATTATACTGGAGCACCAACTAATGCGCATGACTTCAGACAACAACAAACCACAGTTTGAACGTGCGTTCTGGAATGTCAGGAATGTTTGAGACGAGAAGAATGAGGAAGTGGAAACGGAGGAGCTGAGAGCAGCAGAAAAAAACGGAGAAACGGCAGGAAAAGCTGTAAAGAAGATGGATGGTAAAGACAAAGAGGTTAGGGAGGTTCCACAGAAGGAACAAGAACAAAAACGGCTTCTATGATGTCTGAAGAGAAAATGAGAGGCGCTGTGAAGAACCCGGAAATGGATGCGGGGAGCACGGGGGAGCAGCTGCAGCGACATGAACGAACTGTGAGAGAGTAAGCTACGGAGTCCCTTAAAGCAAAAACAAATCTGCGGAGTCTAGAAATGTTTTTAAATCGCGATTTTTCGGTTCAGCCATTTCACAAACCGTAGGAAAGTAAAAATGCAAATTAATCGTTAAAACCGAAAAAATCGCCCAAAAAGTGACAAAAAGAATCCAGCAGCTTTATTTATATGCGATTAAAAATGCGATTAATTTCGATTAATTAATTACAAAGCCTCTAATTAATTAGATTAATTTTTTTAATCGAGTCCCGGCCCTACAATATAAACACTTACTAGGGATAATGAAATGCCTAAATGGCTCTAACAGAAAAAGGCACAATGTGGACACAAGCCCACACTGAGCCCTACGTCCCTGACACAGTCCAACAATAAGCCCAACAAAACAACCCCAAACTGTCACTGTCTGTGAAGAGGCGAATAGGAAAGGGGTAAATACCAAGTCTTCTAATCTCTGAATCTGTAGGGGATTCTCTGAACACCACCATCTGGTAGAGATGCAGCATCACAATGGCCAGCAGACACCAATCAATCATACTAACTGCATGAGGTGGATGATTGATAATCATACTTAGGTAATAGCAATATTGGGACTTCAATGGAAGGTATCATAACAGTATGATTACCATATTCCTCAGTTTGAATGGAGTTTCTAAAATAGATTTATTTTTCTTTTAAAACTTGTATCCCTTGCATAAAGAAGACGATTAACTGCTGCCATTGAACGTCCTATCAGTCCGTTTCCTAACTGTAGGCTAATTTAGCCTCATTCCAGCTCTTTTAGTGAAAATGTAGCATAATAAATCTAGCAAAGGATAGACTGTCAAGGGCAGAATACATTTCTAAATAATGTTATGATTAAATAACAAAGAAATAGGTTGCATCACATTAGGCGGAAGCAGTCAAAGAACTACCCCTAACTGTAATCGTTTTTCGCGTCAGGAGGGAAGATAACGATTTAATTATAATTGTGTTCTGCGGGATTCCGGTATCGGAAGGTCAGATTGAGATTGGCGCCGGTGTTCCGGTTGATCTCCCACATTCCAATGCTCCTCTGTTCCGGAATGAAAGGAAAGAACATATCAGAATATCCCCAGTGTAACGGAGACGAGATACAAAGTGTGTATAGAGTTTCTGATAACACTCTGGGGAGGAAGTAAGAGAGAGGCGTGTAGCCCAGAGACAATGCAATCCTGTGCAGTGTCTGGAAATTCTCACATATGAACTTTTAGTTTGTTTTATCTCTTTCCTAAGGTTGTCGGTATTAATCGTTTTTTGGAAAACTCAAAGCAATTAGATTTTCCCTCGCTGTGAGGTGTGGAAAAGAGCAAAGTGATGGGTGTAATGACCTTGCTTGGAGAGTAACTGGCTGTATATACCTTATCTGTTAGCATCACTCAACACTTATCCGTGAGAAAGAATTTCTGACAAAGATTTGAAGATCAGAAAACTAGAAGAAGCTAAAATGCCAGTACATGTTGCATGTTAATGTGACATTCAATTGCTCTTTGGGTTGTGGGCCACACGCTTAAGCATACATACGACCCACTTACACACACACGCACCTCATAACTGAAATTATACAGCAGCTGAAAGGCACCTTGCAGATGTGTGTATCGCATGTGAGCAACTATAATGACGATTTTAAGCGAGGTTAACTGATAATCCTTCTGGTTTTCACTCCTTCTGGAGATCTTTGCAGTGCTTTCAGATACAATCACAGAACATACACTTGGTGATATCCAAAGTGTACATTGATTTGACATGTTACAACTGTAGGTAGTGTTAGTAATTTAAATCAATGTTTTATGGCATAATTTAGTTAAAACATGCCATCAGTTAAAATGCTGACTTATACTGAAAAAATAGAAGTTTCGCACAATCTCTGAGGTCAATCTTTTATTGTGAAAATACTTCCGGTTTGACTCCAGTCTGTGTTTATTTTGAAAAGCTTTCCGGAAGTAATGTCCGAAATTCGAACAGTAACTTGACCACAGCCGCCATTGAAGGGGAGGAGCGATGTGAGATATATAGGCAGGTGACCGAATGCTGTGGCTCTCTCTCTCGCCGGCCGGACATCTTCGGAGGACAACAGCTGTGTCCTCCCCTACTTTGAACTGCCGCCTGCTTGTAACATTACCGTGCCTTATTTTTATTAAAGTACCACCATTTGAAACTTATAGTCGAGACTCATTGTTCTCCTTATTTTAAAACTTTCTCTCCTGGACGCGAGAAAAACGAATAAGCTATCAGTAGCATTAAAATATAGTCCTAATAGGACAAGAAGCATGCCATGGGCGATGCTTGAAATCTGTGAAAACCATCTCCAGACCTATAGGAAGAAAATGGGTAGCATTCCTGTAGATATATTCCAAGTATTCTGTATGTAAACAACTTGCAGAGGTTTGATATTAATCTGACATGAGTGCTTATGGAAGATGTGAGTGTTGTGTATTTGACATGCTACAGATAATATATAGATGACATGCAGCGAGCTCAACATGTAAAGGATGTGCATCGGAAGTTCGCAGCACTACAAATGTCAAGTATCCACATAAATATTTGACAAGTCACAGATGGAAAAGTCTGCCTTGCTTTGCTTTTGCTATTCCCTGAACAAAAACAGGTTCATTGGATGGAATGGGAGAGTGTAAAAGAGGAAGGCAAACAGCAGCTGTAGACTTGAGACTTGGACTTGACTGCTGTGAGTCTCGACTTATTTGAGACTTAAAGAGGCCCTATCATGCTTTTTGGGGTTTTCCCTTTCATACAGTGTGTGATATATGTCTTTTTGAATGAAAATAGTCTGCAAAGGCTAAAATCCCAAAGTTCTCTCCAGAGGGGGTTTCTGACACGCCTCCCTTCAACTCTTTTGTTTACTTCCTGAAGATATTTAACACTATTGGCTAGCGCTGCACCACCCTGTACGGTGTGTGTGTGTGGCTAATGCGTGGGAAATCTCTAGGTGATTGACTGATCAGAGCAGACTGGGCTCTGGTTTCAGACAGAGGGTGAAAAGAGGTGCTGCAGCACAGGCAGTATGAGGAAAATAAAGAACTTTTTGAACATCAAAGCATGGAGACATATCACAGTCGAGGCAGCAAATCGAAATTGCAATTTAAATGAATCCCTTTTTAATTCGTTTTTCAATATTAAGAACACAATGTTCTGCAGTTTGATTACAAATATGTTTTTGCAGAACTTTCCAAGATGTCATGGCGGAGTTGTTTAGTTGTGTGGGGGCTTCAATAAGAAGAAAAATAACAACTAGTGGTAGATGCATCCCTAAATAATATGCAAAGGTCATTCAAAAGCGAGACAAAAATAAAAATAAATAAATATACTAGGAGATGTGCCTTTGAATTACTGTATCCATTGTGTATAATAATCACTTGTTTACTCAAAATATGCGTATGTAACACATCAAAGCCTTCTCTGAAAGTTTTCTGTCATCTTCTGTCAAGACTTTCAGTTACTTATCCTGTGTACTTATCAAATCACCACCACTCTCGGATATACAGCGCTATACCTCAATGCTCTCTAAACTTCATTTATTTATGTATCCTTGGTAATTCTCATCTATAGGATTTCCTATTCGGCAAATCTGTCAAAGCCTGAGGCAGGGTCTATCCATCTCTCCTGTCTGGCTAAGAAAATGAAACACTATTTACCTTAATTGTACTACACATTCTAACTTTCCCTGAAATGCTTTTTACTTTGAGAAACCTTCTAAGTAGATACACTTTTATGATCAGGCATTAATATATGTACAATTTCCCCAGCTGCCAGGATGTGGAGATGTGTTATTGTTTTATTTCTGTCCCTCTCCGCCGTGTATGGGAAGTTGTGTGTATTAATTACAGTTTGTAAATGAAGCTGTAATCTATCTTTGAAATGAACAGCTGTCTGAGTGCCTGGTGGGATGCTCCCAGGTGAGCGTTCTTTATGTCCCCCATACTGTCTAGAGATACTTGTTTAAATGGAAGACAAGAAAAGATGATGGGAATTCATCTATCATGATCAGCATGGATTTAAAGGAACAGTGTAAGTGTTACGGCCCGTCCACACTACAGCTTCAAAAAAAGCTTGGAGCTGGGCGTGTCTGAAGCTTGGGGATTTTTTGCGAGCACCGCGACCAACAACCTATCACATGAATCTCCCGCCCCCGACATACAAAGCAATAGCAATGTTAAAACGAAGTAAACTGGATATAAAATCCCCAAACAGGCGAAAGCCTACCAGTTTCACCCACTGTCTCTGCCACCTCCCCCCATGCCTGGTTCCTCCGGTTGTATCCCGGTAAGTTAATAGGGACTGGTCATACAAAACCGGGTGATTTGCTACGGCGATAATTAGTTTATCCTCCATCTTTTTTTTAAATATAGAAATGAACGGCGGGATATCTCTCCCAGCTTAGACGCGGTTTGATTGGCTAGGGCTTGAGCTGTCAGATTTTCAGAAACGGGATTTGATTGGCTGGCGCTGGCTTCTCCAGCTTCTCCGGCGTCAGAAGTTCAACAATTTTCAACTTTTGAAGCCGGAGACACCGGAGAAGCTCAGCCACGCTACCCACAATTCAGTTCGGCGAAAAGCGAGGCAACACATTTAACACATTTAAGTGTGTTAAAAATAGAAATGAAGTGTATCATCTCCTCCCTTCCCTACTGTGGACTGTGGTGGCTGAAATGTAAACATTCAGAAAGTCTAGAAAGAATATATATATCTTATATATGGAAATAAGAAATAGATTCGTACATGGCACTGAATGTAAAGTGGAAGATATGCAATTGTCTAATAAAGACACTGGACTCTTTAATGTTAAAAATACCTACCATCTTGCCTGCGAAGCCTCTGCCTCTATGTGTGCTTACACATTTGTTTGTTTGTATATTTACATTTATTTTATTTTAAGTCTTTTTATTTCATTATAGTGTACAGTAATCGATGCCATTTCATTTATATTGTAATATCACAGTACACTCACTACACTCCCCCCTCCCTCCCTCCACCCGCACATGCCCACATGGGCGAAACCAAAAACAAAAACAAATGCTTATCAATATAACTTAAACAACAGAGCCATGAAAATAAACATAAAACAACAACACAAATAAAAAAAATAAAAATAAATAAATAAATAAGATAGAATAAAACATCAAAGTAAAACAAACAAATAATTATACAATTAATCATACAATACAGCAACAATGTAGACAATGACAACACAACTAGTATTTCCGGCCGTCAGGAAAACTAGCCTCAGAATGCACCATTCCATCACTGCTCTGTATATTCATGTCTGTCCAGTTGTGCTTACATTGCATTTATTTTTGCATGTATGTCTAAGTTCCTCTTACAATTTACTATTGTAGCGGGATTGTGTCTGTGTGGCCCTCTCCCTTCCCTTTCTTTTCTCCCCCACATCGCCGTATTTTCCTTATCTGATGATGTTATCCGATGAGCAGCCTCCAGTAGTGCATATATATCCCAC
>CALSBZ010036754.1:0-22091 GCA_943591055.1 Gobionotothen gibberifrons | reverse complement strand
ACACACACACACACACACACACACACACACACACACACACACAGTTACTTTACATTCAGTATAAAATCACAGACACACATATACATAGGCTACATCTGATTACAAAGTCTCATCTGTACAGGACGGTAAAATAATAACAGGCACACATATAAATACCTCTATGACAAAGTCTCATCTGTACAGAACAGTATGATAAAATAATCACAGGCACACATATAAATACATCTATGACAAAGTCTCATCTGTACAGAACAGTATGATAAAATAATCACAGGCACACATATAAATACATCTTTATGTGTATACAGCCTTATCTGTACAGAACAGTATGATAAAATCATCGATGGCAAAAACATGTCTATAGCCACTGTAAATGTCTCCGTTGCGGGACGAATAAATGATTAATTTAATCATCAACACATGTAATCTCACTTTTACACACCAAAATAACGTTAGCACAGAGTAAACGTTTGCTAATGGAGTCTATTTTGTCCCAAGAAAAAGTTCATGACTATCGATACAAAATATATATCAATAAACCTATTGTTCATTTTCGCGGTATTCCCCACACATTGCCAGTACACTATTACTATAATATTTACACTTACCCATGTCCAAATGGATCCTTGAGTCGAAGACTTCAGGTTTTGAGGCTCTATCTTCACTGCTGATAGCGAAAAAAATCTCTCGCGAAATCGGCAACTGTTTTTTTTTGTGCCATTTTCTCTGTCTCTCTCTCTCCTCACAGACGTAAACTGATGGGAAACACGTAGTTTATGTTTTTTTTACTTGGTGGGTAGGTCCTTAGTGATTTCTCGATGTCCATTGGTCATTTCAGACCATGATGGCTGCCGGCCGAGATTTCCTTGACGGACACACGAATCCACCAATCCCACACAGTGTAAAGTCAAGCTGCTTTGAGCGGCAATATTGGCTGCTGTGCCCCGGTTACAGTCTCACAGGAGATACTCTTGGAAAGCTACTCTTCCAGCGATTCCGCAGATATCTGAATCATATTTCTACTCCTTACAATCGAAAATCTGGAATTAAATACGTAAATAAATGTGCACTTGGACGCGCCGGCGCGTCCACCGACTCCAGAGGGTTAAACGATTATATTCTATGTTGATGCTTTTGGTTACAAATCAGACTCTAAAACAATAATTTTTCCTTGTTCAGGCCTGTTTTAGGTAAAACAACCTCTGTTAAAGGGGCAACTTATGAAAACTATAAAGGTGCTGCTGAAAAGCCTCACTGGTTCAGAGGATCTGCACAGCACAACAAACAGCGTTGTTCTGAAACCACTAAGCAATAGTCACAAGAATCTCAGCCAAGATTTTTGCTTTAAAAAAAACTAAAACATAAAGCTTAAAAAGATGGGGAACAATGAACAAATAACCCCCAAAACAAGATTATTTCTAATCATCCACCCACCTCCTTTTCTGAAAATCATATACTGATCCTAGAAAAACATAAAACATGTACAGTATTTTGGCCATTTAAGAACATGTCTGGCTTGTCAGGGGAAGTTCTGCTGTGATGGCTTTAGATTAGGGTATTTGGGCATCCATCCAAACAGCATGACTTTGTCAATAATGATTATTTGAAGAAGAGTTACGAATAAAATATAGAATAAAATATAGAATAAAATAAATACATCTTGTCAGCACTGGGCATGCTCTCTCTCTAATAGCAAAGTGACGTATGGTAGAAGGAGGGAAGTGCCTGAAAACGTTATAAACCAGTGAGAACACACAGTACAGTTTGCCCACTTGGCGACAGTTGATGATGGAGATGTCTCTTATTGGTCTGATACTGTCTATAGCTTTGTGTGAGCTGAAGTCAGTTCTTGTTTTGAATAGTTTTGGGGATGGTGTGAAACAAGCGGCTGGGCTTACAGGGGATAGGACTGCTGCTGTGCTTAGCACTAATGCTTCATCTGTGACATGTAAGCTACAAGTTACCACTCGTCAACCTGCATTCTCTATGGACGGTGACTATGTCATTGGGGGTGTTTTCGCCATGCACTATTACATGCACACAGTGAAGCATAACTACACCACCATGCCCGAGCCACTAAGCTGCGCAGGGAGGTTAGTACAGGTGGATTTTGGCTAGAATGTGGGCATATACAGTATATTGATGTGTATATTGTGAATATGTGTTGCAATGTACTGTGTTGTATGTACAAACTCTAAAAATAATAATCATTTATAAATATTTTTGTTTTTTACATAATGTGGATTTATTTTTACTATTTCATAAAAGGCAAAAGTGTAACTGATATATACATACTTAACCATTTGTTGAATGGAGAAATGCGAAACTTATGATGTATTGGACCATTGCATCATTGCATCAAAGTTATTGTGAATATTGGATATATAATCAAGTGTTTGGGTTTTTGACAGAGGAAATTCCCATAAAGCCTACAGAGTTGCTATTCATTATTACCCAGGCCATATCTGTGAATTTCAGTCATCTTGTAGTCTATCACGTATTATTTTTAAATCTTAAAGTTTTAACATTAACACCGATGTCTTTGTGCAGCATCAACACCCGTGGACTGCGCTTCTCACGTGCAATGGTCTTCGCCATCGAGCAGATTAACAACAGCACGGAGCTGCTTCCGGACATCAAGCTTGGTTATGAGATCTATGACTCATGTTCCTCGGTGTCCGTGGCGGTGAATGTTGCATTTCAGCTTTTAGGGGGACTGGACCCGGTGTTTAACACCGGCGACAAATGCTCGCAGTCTGGTATGGTGATGGCCGTCGTTGGTGCGTCTGGGTCCACGCCTTCCATCAGTATGTCGCACATCATTGGGCCCTTCAACATACCTCAAGTAAATATTAAAAATGTATTGCAAACTGTGTGAGTCCATTACTTGTTTTGCCTCTATCCCGTTAAATAACTGTTGTTTTATTTAGGTGAGCTACTTTGCCACGTGTGCATGCCTGTCTGATAAGCAGCAGTACCCGAGTTTCTTCAGAACAATCCCGAGTGATCAATTCCAGGCTGACGCGCTGGCCAAGCTGGTAAAACGCTTTGGCTGGACTTGGATAGGTGCTATCCGGGAGGATTCTGACTATGGCAACAATGGCATGGCGTCTTTCCTGCATGCAGCACGTAAAGAGGGGATCTGTGTGGAATACTCCGAGTATTTCGATCGGACCCACCCACGTAGCCGGATCCAGAGAGTAGCTGACGTTATCCGCAGGTTTCTATATCACTGATTCTCCTTTAGTTCCCTGTGCTGACACTGACCTTCTGCACAGAAAAACCAAAACAAGTTATTTAAAGGTGGGGTAGGTAATTTTGGTGAAACCAGCTCGAGTGCGCTAGAATTAAGTTTGTGCACAGATGGAAGGCTGACAGGCAGGTAGGCCATCCAGTTATTTTAGCCGGGCCGGGCCGGCTTCCACAGATGACGTTTTTGTATGGATTTTTTGTCAAAGCACTTAAGATATTCATTGCTATCGGGATGTTAAGAGCATTCCATGGAATATAACAAAAAGTGTATCTCGAGCCGGTTTCTCAAACTTACCTACCCCACCTTTAAGTGATGGAACATATTTGTATTACAACAGGAAATGTGCCAATATATCTGTTTATCATCTCTCATGTTTTGTTTTTCTTCATACTTATGACAATATTGTTATAAAAGACAATAGTAGTCTTATATTATAACTATTGTTTTCATATGTCATTAAACGTCCCTCCAGGTCAACGGCTAAGGTTGTTGTGGCATTTATTTCCACTGCCGATATGAAGATTTTGCTGGAAGAGCTGTCACGCAAGCCTTCCCCACCTCGCCAGTGGATAGGTAGTGAGGCCTGGGTAACCGACCCAGACATGTTGAGGTTCAGCTTCTGTGCTGGAGCCATCGGATTTGGCATTGAAAAATCTGTCATCCCAGGTCTGAGGGACTTCTTGCTGGATCTCTCTCCCTCTAAAGTGGCTGACTCACCATTGCTCACCATGTTCTGGGAGGAAGCATTCAACTGCAGGCTGGTAAAAAGTGAGAAAGTTGTGCCAATTTTAAACATACATGACACTCGCGGTAGTGTCTTGATTGTGTTCGTTTTTTTTTTTTCTGTCTAAGTGAAGCTCCCTGAATTGATCAGCCTGTTAAAGACCAAACCCCATATTTTGACTGAAAGGGAAATCTAATATTTGTAATGAAATACATGAGGCGGACATAATGTGCATCTCGGTGAATGATCTCACAATGTGATGTTCAGGTCATGTTTATTAACAATGCTGTCTAATATATTGTAAATAACATACATGTACGTTATTCCACATAGGCTATCTTGTCTTGAATTTGTTTATCCAAAACATATAGTGCAGAGTTAAAATATATGTAAAAAATACATACATAAATTGTGGAATATATTTGTTGACAGGTTACAGTCATTGTAAAATGAAGAAGATGAACTTTAAAAAGGAATGTAGTAAATGTATGCTTTCTGAGAAGTAATATGTTACAGCATGTTACTTGTTAGACGCTTTTATCCAAAGCGACTTACATAAGGTATATGTACATACATAATGTTGGTGAGTTAAAGAGTAAGTACAAATATTTAAATGTAGAGGGACAGGATCAAAATCCTGAGTTCAAGAGTTCAGCAGTCTTATTGTGTGTTAAATCAAGCTGTGTAGGCCTGTTAGTGTGTTACCGTCTACCAGACATCAGAGGGCAGAAAGTGTATTTCTAGTGTGATAAGGGTCCATCATGCATCATTGTAACAGGGCAAGTCAGTATTAACTAAAAGGAATACATATTTTGCCTTATACAATAAGTATTCTCTGAAGAACCAGCACCTTACCGTGGTAGAGAGGTTTGTGTGCCCTGATGAACCTGGGGGCTGTGTTGTCTGGAACCTTGTGTTCCTGGTAGGGTCCCAGAAGGGGGACTCGTCGGCGAGCGTCTGGTGGCCGGGCTTGCCACGGAGCCTGGCCGGGCACAGCCCGAAAAGGCAACGTGGGCAACACCTCCGCTTCTCCATCCCGCGGGCCCACCACCTACGGGAAACAACGATGGGGTCGGGTGCGCTGCCAGAAGGGTGGCAGTGAAAGCAGAGGGTCTCGACGGACCAGACCCGGCCGACAGAAGCTGGCTTTGGGGACGTGGAATGTCACCTCTCTGGGGGGGAAGGAGCCGGAGCTTGTGCGGGAGGTGGAGTGCTACCAGTTGGATCTGGTTGGGCTCACCTCTACGCACAGCGTCGGCTCTGGAACCTTACTTCTGGATAGGGGTTGGACTCTATTCTTCTCCGGAGTTGCTCAAGGTGTGAGGCGCCGGGCGGGTGTGGGGATACTCACAAGTCCCCGGTTGGGTGCTTCTTTGTTGGAGTTGGATGAGATCCGCCCAGAAATGCTGAAGGCTCTGGGTGTTGAGGGACTGTCATGGTTGACACGTCTCATCAACGTTGCGTGGAAGTCGGAAACAGTACCGAAGGAGTGGCAGACCGGGGTGGTGGTTCCCCTTTTCAAAAAGGGGGATCAGAGGGTGTGTGCCAATTACAGAGGCATCACACTACTCAGCCTCCCCGGAGGTGTTCCAGGCACGTCCAGCTGGGAAGAGACCAAGGGGTAGACCTAGGACCAGGTGGAGGGATTATATCTCTTCTCTGGCCTGGGAGCGCCTTGGGATCCCCCAGTCAGAGCTGGTTGATGTGGCAAGGGAAAAGAAAGTTTGGGGCTCTCTGCTGGAACTGCTACCTCCGCGACCCGACCACGGATAAGCGGGAGAAGATGGATGGATGGATGGACAATATGTATTTCTCTGATGACTGATTTGTGTAAATATGAGCTGCTAAAATAAACTAATAACATAAAAAACAGATAGACATGTCCGCAAAACAGTGATTTGAAATGTGATGTAAATCCTGCAATGCTTGTTTGGCAGGTTAAATAACACAATACAGACATAAGAATGAATGAATGTAATCGTCATGGCTAAAAACACCTCTCTCTGTCTCTGTGTTTTTAGGTGAAGCCACAGACAGGAGTGTGTGTGATGGAACTGAAGATATAAAGATGCTCCAGAGCTCATACACTGACACATCTCAACTTCGAGTCACTAACATGGTGTACAAGGCTGTCTATGCAATAGCGCATGCCATTCATAACGCAGTGTGTCAGAAAACTGATTCTACTTCACAGTGTGATAAGTTCACTAAACTAGAGTCCAAAGAGGTCGGTAAAAATAATAATGTTCTTTAAGCTGCACGTCTATGTTATGTTGATTTGTCCGTTATTCTCGAGTCCAGAAGAGAACGTTTTAAAATAAGGAGATCAGTGAGTCTCGACTAAAGTTTCAAAATGTGGGTACTTTAATAAAAATCAGGCGCGGTGATGTTACAAGCAGGCGGCAGTTCAAAGGAGGAAAACAGCTGTTATCCTCAGGGGTAGGTGAAGAAGGGACACAACAAAACACATTTCGTCTTTAAATACGGTAGATTGGCTCCTCCCGTCTGCTGGCTCTGTTGTTGATGACTTCCGCTAGTTTCCCCTATATCCGCTCACACTTTTTCAAAGGATATTTACATTGTACATTTAACACATGACTAAACACGCCTTTTCTCTACACACTCTCCTGCATCACTTTTTCATCTTATTTCAACGGCTGGTAATGTTTACGTTTGGTCAAACATTGAGTTCAAGTTACCGTCAGTATTTCAGAGATAACTTCCGGAATAGTTTTTCAAAATAAACTTGTATTCTTGTTTGGCCGGAAGTCTTTTCAAAATAAAAGCTTAACATACATTGTGGGCGAAAACTTCTGTTTTCTCAGTAAAATCAACATTTAAACTAAATTATGCCATTAAAACATTGATTTAATTACTAACAGTCCCTCCTTACACACATTAAAAGTGTGTACAAAATATTGAAATCAATGAGTTCTTCATCTGAACTTTACATAATACATAACTCATATAAAAACATACAGTCAAAAATGGAATGGTTCAATAACCTCAACTTTATAAAAATACAAAAATACTTTGTTTGTGCTTTAACATAGAAGTTTTCCCTTGTGCATAACTTCTAGTATTAACATTCAATATCATTCTTAAAAATAGCAGCATGGCTTGGTATTGGAACATTTCTTTCTCCCTACTTTCACAGAAACCGTTCCCCCACGGTCATTGTTAAGGCACTTGTTTTTACAAAGTACATAAAAAACATAACATTTTGCGAATCGCTAAAGTTACAACAGTATAATACTTAAAATAAATCAACTATTTTAGAATAGTGCAAAGTAATAAAAACACGAAATGTACTATTTTAGAATAGTATAACAGAATAAAGAATAAAAAATAAACTATCTTGGAATAGTCTATAATAAATTGAAATGGATTCACTCCATTTTACCATTGTAGCTTGTTCACTTTTTCAAGATATCACTTTATTGCATCACAATCTGCTGGACATTCATTGAAATATCTCATCTCTGAACATCCATATCAAACTAACTCATCATTTTCATCAATATCTGTATATGGGGGTGGGTCATCCTGTTCAGCTAGCATTGGAAACTGTCCCCCAAGTAGATATTGACCCCTAATGTGTTCCTGATTGAGGGCCCCATTAATCAGTCGGTGTGTTAGAGCGCGGATGCATGACGAACAACAACAAGCGCACAGTCCCAATATCACAATCACACCTGTAAAAGACATCAGTCCACTCAGAAAGAAATCCTTATACTTCCCCAGCCAACCATCAAAGAAATCCCCAAGGGGGTTCTCTATCCCACTGTTGTCTGCTAACTCCTTGCTCAAAGTGGTGAGTCCCTTCAGAGCCTTGGTTACTGATCCATCTGGTGAGGTATTATTTGGAATGAAAGTACAACATAATGTTCCAAACATTTTGCATACACCCCCTTTTTCTGCCAGCAACATATCTAGGGCCACTCTGTTCTGCAAAGACATCTGACTTGTCTTGTCCAGCTGCTCATTTAGTCCATCGATCGCGTCCATGGTGTGATTCATGAACCTCAGCTGATTGTAATAGATATAGTTAATCCAGTCAACATTCTTATTTATGGTAGGCCAAAGGAAAATGGATTCGAACCCCGATAAGATCTGGTTTCTAGCTTTAAACTCGTCTGGGACTCCCCTGGGCACTCCTATGCTGTCAATGTACACAGTGGAATCAAAACTCCCTCTAAATAATGATCTTTTGGCCCTGGTTGCTTTGGGTTGGACTGCCAAGTATATCAGCTGCTCGGCCGTCATTGGTACTGCATAAAAAGGCATCACTAGCTGTACCAGTGCACAGGTCCCCGTCCAATCCCTTGGTAGAACTGCGTACAGGGTTTTAGTGCCACAATACCACCACACATCTGCTCTTGGATACTGTCTGATGGGCATAGCTATATCTGGGAGAAAATCCTGTTTCATTACATCCGTTGTAGAATTGCACCACTTGAGAGTCCCTACTTCTGTACCTTTAAGGTAGTCCCTTGTAACGCAGTCATAAAGTCCCTCGTAAGTCGTAAAGTCAGGTGGAATGTCATTCATCTTTACAACTGGATACTTTTGTGCAATGTCAACCCAATCGGCTGGGGATTTTTGTCCATACAGTTTATACATACAGAGCTGTCCTTGTGGGTTATTGTAAGCGTTAAATGGAAATGGCACTGTTCCCAAACTTGGTCGAGCAGCCGCGCAGGCCAGACAGTCAGACATCTTGCTTTGTCTAACAGAATACACAACCCAGTCTAACCAGGAATTCCTATCCTCGTACCCTGTTTCTACTGCTATAGCTTTCTGTACAGAAGTCGTGCTCAGGTAGGTGACCAGTGGTTTTTTCACCGATAAAACAGGGGATATTTCTGGTTCTGGCTGCAAGAGTGGCTCAGTATATTTAGAGGTGAGGTCAGGAATTACGTCAGCTGGAGGGTCAATTATTTTCACTAAAATTGATCCCATTGGGTCTTTTCCAGGAACCTCTATTCCCATCAGTAAATGAAATGCAGTGATGGCTCCTTTTTTCTTAAAATGGGGAGTGAGTGTGCTTTTAAAAGCAATTATTACTGGGTTGTGTTTGCTCATATCCTCACTATGGCGACCCTTGGAAAAAGCTAGCTGAGACCTAAACGACGTACCAGGGGGATTGTTATTTCCTGCAGCTCTAGCACTCCAATATACCTTCTCTGAGTCGGGACACCACGTATTATCATCTGGCCGTCCCCAAGCATGTATGCACCCATAAACGTCATGGCCTGTTTTGTCCTGCTGGTTTCCACACAAAACTACATCACACACATCAAGACCGACCGTAACCGCTTCACCTCTGGGGATGAGTATTTCTAACCCATCCTTGGACTCAGCTGATCTCTTGGCTCTGAGGATATATGGAAGTCTCTTGAACACATTTGAAATATTGTTAGTGATATTGGCATTTTCTACGAGTGCACGAATGGATTCGAATTTTTCACGATGCTGTACCCTCCACCCAACCAGGAAAATGCCAACTGTGATGAACAAAACTAACAATGATATTACAATTTTTATCCCTAGGGGGGCCCTTAATTGTTCTGACTTTTTCAATGGCATTTCATGGTTTTATCCATGGTTATATCAGTTGCAGAGTATTTTAGAATGATGAGCACAAAAATAAAGTATATAGAAAATAATGAAAACAACAATATTGGACTCTTAGTGAATGGAATATCAAAATAGGTTTCAGAGGTAAAACCAGAATGGGTATTCTGTTTTAGTATTCAATCTATAAAACCTGAAGACAATTCGTCTTTTGAGCTGTCTATCTTAATATTTCTTGATTTGATTTATATTCATTGTTTTGTTCCAGCTCAGCCAAATCAGTCCTAACTTCCGAGAGCTTTCTGGAAGGTGCCGGTGCAGGGCGACAATGTGTCAGGTGGTGCCAATTTGCTCCTTTTTTACCTTTTATCCGGAGAGCGTGTGAAGTTCGTTCAACAACTTCCCACGGTCCAGTCCACCTGGGTTCAGCCCACTTTCTTTTGTGAACTTTCAACCTCACCCAATCTCCTGGCCGCACAGGAGTCTCTTCTGGCGTCTCGTCTGGTGTCTCTGCAGTTCTCTGAACCTGTGTAGACAAGACTTGGATAATATTACTCAGAGCTCCGACATATTCATCCACTTCTATTTGTCTAATGTCTAAAACTGGGCCACTTCCTCCTTCTCTAGGAGGCCCAGGCATTGGCCTACCAGTTAACAACTCATGGGGAGAAAGATGTGTTTTAGCACTTTGAGAAGATCTCATTGACATGAGTGCCAAAGGCAAAGCATCGACCCATTTCATGTTTGTGCCAAAAATAACCTTTGCTATCTTCCCTTTTAAAGTTTGATTTGCTCTTTCTACAATACCCTGAGATTGTGGATGGTATGCTGACCCAAACTTATGAATTATATCAAAATATATCTCTACTTCTTCTAAGTGTTTGCTTGTGAAATGTGAACCATTGTCGGATCTTATTATCTTAGGCACTCCATAGCGGGGTATAAGTTCTGTTTTTAGCCATTTAATGACTGTCTTTGCATCTTCTTTCTTACAGGGAATGGCTTCAATCCATCTTGTATAACGATCAATCATTACCAACATGTATCTGAACCCTCTGACTACGCTGTCTGCTCCCATGTCTGTATAATATATACAAATGTCTTTGAATGGGGCTTCTGGGACTGGATATCTTCCCATCGGGCACTTGTATGGCTTTTTCACATTGAATGCATTGCACGTGTCACAGTCGTTTACGAAGTTTTCAACCATGTCCTTCATGTAAGGATGCCACCACTGTTGTTCAATGTCTTTTGTTGTTCTTGCTTTGCCTACATGAGTGGGACCATGTGATTGTTCTATCAGCAGGTGGCATAGCTTTGCAGGTGCGACCAAACGGCCATCGTGGGCTCTCCACAGGCCATCTACTTCCTTTGCTCCCTTCTGACTCCATTGATTTTGTTCATACACTCCAGCATATTTCTGCATGTCTTTGATGTGTTAGGTGGTTAACTCTTCTTGAGTATTGTCCTTCGTACATATAATTTGCTTGCTGTACCCTCCTGCTTTCTTTGCTGCCTTGTCTGCTGCATCGTTTCCTCTGGATATTGCATTGTTCACTGTTTGATGTCCTTTGCATTTCATTACTGCCACTTGTGATGGCAACAGCAAAGATGTTAGCAGGAGTTTTAGCGCTTCAGCATGTTTTACTGGTGTATTAGCAGATGTTAGGAATCCTCTTCTGATCCACTGTGGTCCGTCTATATGCACTGCTCCATAAGCATATGCTGAATCTGTGTAGATGTTAACTCGTCATCCCTCTGCATGTTCCAAGGCTTTGGTGAGTGCCACTACTTCTGCCAGTTGGGCTGAAGCAGGTTGAGAGATGAATTCTGTTTCTATTGTCTGTATGGTTTCTCCCTCCTGCCTGACTACTGCATAGGAGGCCACATTTCCGTCATCTCCCTTGTAACAACACCCGTCACTGTAGAGTGTGAAGTCTGGCTGGTCAAGTGGGTTTGTTTCCAAATCTGATCTTATCTTGAGATCCTTCTGGGAGACGAACTGACAGTCATGGGGTGTGTGTTCATCCGTGCTCAGTCCTGCAGACATGTTTTCTAGACCAACCTGGTATGTTATGTGTGGTTTCAACAGACTGGTCTGAATCTTGATTTTCCTTATTGGGGAAAATGTGAATGCCTATGAATTTATGAATGCTACTACTCCATGTTGACTTTCAATGGGTGGCACATTACTACATATGCAGTCTTCTCTATGACTTTTGCTAGTGCAGCTAGATGTCTTGCACATCCTGTCTGACCTAGTTCTATATTGTCTAACTTTGAGCTATGGTACATCAGTACCTGTCTCACTCCCCCTATTTTCTGAAACAGGACACCGTTGACTATTCCACCTGATTCAGAAACATCAAGGCAAAAATCATCCTCATAATCAGGAGTGGAGAGGTGCGCCGCTTGACTCAGGGCTTGCTTAGTCTTCGTGAAAGCTTCTTCGGCCACCACTGTCCACTCGAGAGTGGCTTTTAGATTTCTGTTTCCTGCTTCTGCAATTATGTGTCTCAGCGGTTGTGTCAAATCCACATAGTCGGGTATGTACGTTCTGCTGTAACCTGTCAGGCCCAGGAACGCAAGCATCTGTTGCACTGTTTCAGGCTTTGGTTGGGAGAGGATGGAAGACCTTTGTGCTGGCGTCAGAGTTAGACTGTTGGAGGAAATCATCCTTCCCAGGAATGTCACCGTTCTTCTTGCGATCTGTGTCTTTTCTTTCTTCACCTTGTATCCTACATTTGCCAGTAGGATTAGCAATTGTTGTGTCACAGCCAGACATGTTGCTGCATCTGGCCCTGCTAGGAGTAAATCATCAACATACTGTATCAGAGTCACTCCCTCTGGTAGTTGCAATGCACTGAGATCTTGTTTCAAAGCACGGTTAAATAATCTTGGACTATCTTTGTAACCTTGTGGCATCCTATTGTAAGTGTATCGCTATCTTTGGTATGTAAAAGCAAATATGTCCTGAACATTGGGATCCAATGGTAAGCAAAATAATGCATTAGCTAGATCTATCACTGTGAAATATTTGTGACCTGGATTAAGATTTTGCAATGCTACATGTGGATCTGGAACAGGAATATTTGCAGTTTTAGTGACATTGTTGATTTCTCTTACAGATGAAGCACTTAATTTCGGACTCCAGCTTACCTGTTCCTGCCTACGACCAGTTTTGAGGAAGGTCAAGCCCTCCCACTATTTTCCAAGAGGGCGTTGCCAGATTTTCAATTTCAGGTTTTCAATGATACATTGCAGCTGGCTTCATTATAATTACATGTATTTATAACGGGGGCGGTCTCAAGTCAAGCTGGAGGCTTTCCCTTGAGCGAGGGCAGACCACTTACCAATCACTGCCCTTGCGTTTCAAACTGTCCGAAATTAAGTGCTTCATCTGTAGATCATGGACCATTCTCCATCCCTTGTTTCCAGCTTTTGGTACGGGCAAGATGGGAGTATTCCAATTTGAGCTGGTGTGTCTGATTACTCCAGCTTGCAACAGTCCTTGAATAGTATTTCCTATCCCATCTATTTGTTCTTGCTTCAATTTGTATTGCGGGCGCCAACATGGCTTGTAGTTGTCTACTAGCTCCACTGGGACTTCATGATTTACTAATCCAACATCATAGTCTCCAGTGGTCCAAAGGTGTGTTGGCACCTGCCTCAGCATTTCTTCTGTGTCTGGATGGTTTGTGTGTTCTCGTCCATGATCTCTGTCCAATTCTTGCTTCTCCAATAGCCCTTGTTCCTGGCTATTGTTTCCAATTCTCCACATCGTCTGGTCTGTCGATCGCCACAGGAAAGGTGATTCTGTAGGCAGCCATTCTGTGTTTAATGCCGTCTTTATCATTGGCCCCAGTGATCTGGACTCAGCTCCTATAGCCATGGCAAGTGTGACATGAGGAACAGCTTCTTCAGATAAATTGTACCATTGTTTTTGTCCTGGTGTGAATGTTACCGCTGCTGCCACACCCTGTGGTCCTACGTAGATGTCTTCTACCGTCAAATCTTCCATCTTCCCCTCTTTATCTTCCATCCATGCGTCTTGATATTCTTCATCTGGCCGCCTTAGATAATTGTACGTACAGTGTAGGGGATCTTGCGGGGGCCCATAGGGTCCCAGTGTATTTATCCATGGTTTCCATGCCATGTAATTTCTTTGGACATGTGGAGTATCGATTTCAGTGGTGATCAGGCGGCTCCAGTACACAGTGGTTGTGTCATTCTCTTCATCGTTTTCTGGATTTGCTGCCATCATCATGATTCTCTGTTGTCCGTCATACGTCTGGTAGAGTGGTATTTGGCCTGGAAATTGAATAATCAGTCCATCTGGTGTGCATAGAATTATTGCTCCTGTTTTTACTAGCAGGTCCCTTCCCATCAGATTTATGGGACAGTTAGGGGCATAGAGGAAAGGATGTTGCAGGAGTTGCTTTCCAATTTTTGTGACCAATGGTACTGTATATTTCTGTACATCAATTTTTCCTGAGTATCCAACTGTCTTTAGGGTGTGCTTTGAGAGTGGAGGTGGTTTTCCTTTCAATCCAGTCAAACAGGAAGCTGTGGCCCCTGTGTCCACCATCATTTCCACTTTCTCTCCCTCAATCTCACAGGTGACCATTGGTTCACTTTGGGCTGGAATTGCGTCACCTGTGATTGGATCCTCTGGGCCTCCTCATTGGTATGGACCACTCCACGCTGTCAGAGGCATCTGGTTCATGTTTGGCACCATCTGGTTCATGTTTGGTGCCATCTGGTTCATGTTTGGTGCCATTCCTCCTCTTGTTTGTCCCTGAAATCCTCTGCCACCACTGGGTCCTCCCCTCTGTTGATACTGTGTAGGCATATACATGGGTGCTTGTGGCTGCAGTTGGACAGGAGCATACACAGGTGGTTGCTGGAATTGGGGATCATACTGTTGCGTCTGGGGCTGCTGAAATTGTGCAGGATCATATTGCAGTGCTGGTGGTAGGTTTTGCATTTGTTGATGTGGACATTCTCTGGACCAATGGTCTAGTTGACCACATATGTAACATCCTGCCTTCCGACCTCTTCCTCTGCCTTTTCCTCTGTAGCCCCCTCTGCCTCCTTGTTGGTTCTGCATCTGATTTTCCGGCACCATCTGTGTCTGAACTGTTGGCGGCTTCTGCTCCGCCTTCTCTGTTTGTATCAACATCTGATTTGACATTTTCTTGTTTCTATTAGCTTCGGTATCCCTCTCAGCCACCTGCATCTTCAAAAGTCTTTTCGCCAGTTTCTTCGTTTCTTCGTCATCTTCCTTTGTTATTTCCTGGTATTTGATGTCATGGTGAATGAGATGTAGTCTCCATTCTTCTGGGAGTTTAGCTTCTAACCCCACCACATCTTTAAGGCGTGCCTGGACCGATTGGGGAAGGGCTTTAATGACCGCGTCTTTCCACAGCATTATTACAGCCGGCGAAGCGTCATGTCTTTCTCCAGTGCAGTCCTCCCACACTCCTTCACATCTCTTCAGGAAAGCATGCATGTCTTCTCCTGGTTCTTTTCTCAGACTTTTGAGGGCATGTAAACTGCGTGTTGTTGGGTAAATGTGACGAATCGCAGCCCAATACCTCGACCTGATTTGATTGAATGACATGTTATCTGGAGCGTATGTGCATTTGGCCTCGGCATCCACTGTTATTGCCTCTAGTCTTCCTTGGCTCCGTCCAAGCAGGGCCCTCATGTCTCCCAACGACAGGTGATCTTGGACAGTGTATTTCTCCAAATCATTCACCCACTTCTGACCTCCTTGAGTGAGTGGAGGTAGTTTTGCCACTAATGCTTCCATGTCCCTGTGAGACCATGGTTGGTAGTCTAGCCTTCCTCCTTGAGCCACCATCAACGGCATGATCCTTTGTGTTCTTGTTTTGGGGCATGGCTTGGAGTAACATTGTTCATTGTCTTCACCACCATCATCCTCCCAAGGAGATGCAGAACCGTGTTGTTGATGTGACTGTTCATGGTATAGGGAGTTTCTACTGGCCCCTGATTGGTTACCGCCTTCTCCATCTTCTTTGGAACATTCAGGAGAATAATTTGTTCTGCGTGCTGTTGGAGATTCTTCCCATGTTTCATGTTTACTGGCTTCCTTTTCTCTGCCTTGATTACTTTCGTTTTGTCTTTCTTCCATCACTTTCTGGAACCTTTTCTCTTCTTGTCGTCTTTGCTCTCATTTGTTGTATGTTGTAGTCGAAACTGTCCTGCATCTGGTCAGATTTACTGTGTAGCATTTTTATTTCAAACTCCAATTCTTTGAGACTTCTTTCTGTGGGGACGTCGTCTAAATTCAATATTCCTCCTGAAACATTAAAAGTTGGGGCTTGTATTGAGGTTTGAGAGACACGGTCTGCTTTTGTCATGTAAGGAGGAGGTTTTTCAGGCAGGTTTGGATAGAGCTTTGGAGTTTGGATCACTGGAGCTTCTTCTGTTTTTTCCGTTGCGTCTTCATTCACTGGTGAACTTGCTTTTTGTCCGACTTGCATGTTTGTCATCCCACTAACAGAATACTTTAAATGGAGCATCAGGGCTGTAACTTGTGTTTTCCTTATCTCCGCTTTATCCTTTGCAATCTTTGTTCGACAATACCAAGAGGGTTCTCCGGCTTTGATCCATGCTTGTTGCTCTCGCAGGTATTCTCCATTCTCATAGTCAATTACAGCTTTTCTATGGGCTTTCGTTGGTGCCGGTTGATCATCTGCTGGAAACAGCCCTCTCGTTTGCCACTGTTCTATCAGTGTCTCTATATACTTCCATGTCTTCTGTCTATCTCTTGGAACTATTGTAGCATCTGACCTGATTTTTACCCTCCCCTTCATTTCTGCAGTTGAGCCTGGCTCTGCGTCTGGTCTCAACTTAGTTTTTTTTGGTGACATGGTTCTTGAGTACTAGGATAAAATTACTAAGTTATCAAAGTTGCAGCACTAATCCTCTGACTAGTACCTTTGTATTCCTTATAAAAATATCCTATCTCTTCAGATTTTTTTTTTCTTTCAAAAAGTTAAAGATGTTATTTTATTTTTTATTTTTATTTTTTAAAGTTAAAGATTTTATTTTTATTTTATATTAAAAAATTAAATTTGCACAATGTTTGGATTTTTGAAATATTAAAAAGAAATATTGTGCAAATCCAAATCTGGTATGTATACTTCTGAAGTGCATGTAATTATGCAAATATCGTAACTTGTGTTAGCTTCAATACATCTGGGTTCGAATATTCTGGAGTCCAGCCTGAAAGACTATTATGCAAGGTCTCTCTTATCTTAAAGATAGAAACCACATGTGTTCTTTTAATAACACTTAAGATTAGACTTCAGAATATTTTTTGCTGATATTATTACTGATTACTCTGTTCCCCCATCTGTAACTCTATGTCTCCTCGTCTAAACAACCTTAAACTGTTTAGTTGACCTTAAATCATTTACGTTATAGGGCTTAAAACCTAAAATCGTAATATAAGAGACACTTCATCTAAATGGGAAGAGAATTTCAATATGGTTTAACAATACAGCACAAACACGCCAAAACACATTTGCAAAACCAGAACACTGCAAAAAATAGCCTAAACACACTCGCCAGTAGAGCACACCTCAAACACAGCCAATACACACACATCCACCAGTAGAAATCACTCCAAACTCAGATCTGAGCCAGAAAATACAACACTGGTATTACTAATATCAAACTTCCATCTGTATAAATAACCTGTTTTAGCAAAATGCACTATTTTCTAGCTCCAACTCTGACAAAAAGTGACCTCCGCCTGGTGATGTTATGTGATCTGCCCTAAAAAGAATGCCTCAATTAGCATTCCATCAAATGGCGACTTGGAGGGTCTTTGTTCTCCTCCCTGTGCTCTAAACAAGATGTCAGCTGAGTTTTTCAACCTCTAACCTGAAGAACAAAGGGATTTGAAAAGACCACGTGTCTCTCTGGCTAGTGTGTTTAGAAAAATGGGCCTTAAAACCATTTACGTCTAGATCTCCTATCTAGTCACGTAATATTTGACTTAAGGTCACTATGTTTTATCTGTTCATATTAAAACACGCAATTATGGGACAAATTAAGTCGCAAATCATAGACAATTAGCAGAATATCGTCAAACTAACGCAGTTACGTCGCATTACTCGTCGTAATCCATACGCAATATTTGGTTGCAAATAGAACAGAATAAACACTGAATTCAAAGACTTAACTTTTTTTACTAAAAGGACTTTTTTAAACAGACTTAACTGTTGATTTGATAAACACTCACTTTTCTCAGACTTCGACTGCTTCTCTATGTCTCTTCGTCCAAAACAACCTTAAATGTTTGGTTGACCTTAAATCATTTACGTTATAGGGCATATAAACTAAAAACGTAATAAAAGAGACACTTCATCGAAGTTATGAGTGCTGGTATGACCGACGTTAAACCTTGCATACTCTTATCAATATAAAAAAATAATATACAACACACACACAAATTAATAACATGCAGGGTTATTTGAAAGTACAAAAATGAAATTAAACTCACCGTGCCTGTGACAACACAACGCCTCGTGGTTCTAGTGTGATTATTTCTATAAATGTAGGTTTTTTTTAAAATGCACAGCTGTTTTCAGGATCCGCCGGCCGCCATCAGACACACAAATCTAAAATGGCCTAGTTTAACTAGTGAAGAATTCTGACAATAACTGGTATCTTCTTACCGATTTGATTTGAGCTCAATGTGTGCGGAATGGCGGCGAGCTCGTCCAGAAACCAGCCGGTTGGTTATCTCTCTTCCGTCGTTAAGCTCACGTCATGGGTCGCCAACTGTTGATATGTCCGTTATTCTCAGTCCAGAAGAGAAAGTTTTAAAATAAGGAGATCAGTGAGTCTCGACTAAAGTTTCAAAAGGTGGTACTTTAATGAAAAATCAGGCGCGGTGGTGTTACAAGCAGGCGAGAGTTGAAAAGAGGCGAACAGCTGTTCTCCTCAGGTGTAGCTCAGAAGAAGGGGCAAACAAAACACATTTCGTTCCTTAAATACAGTAGGCTTGGCTCCTCCCGTCCGCTATCTCTGTTGTTGTTGACTTCCGCTCGTCCTCCTATTTCCGCACACACTTTTTCAAAGGATATATACATCGTACATTTAACACATGACTAAACACGCCTTGTTTCTACACACTCGCCTGTATCACTTTTTTCTCATTACAACAGCTGATAATATTTACGTTTGGTTTAACGTTGAGTTCAAGCTTCCGTCAGTATTTCAGAGATAACTTCCGGAATAGATTTTCAAAATAAACTTGTATCCCTGATTCTGGCGGAAGTCATTTCAAAATAAAAGCTTAACATACATTTTGCGTGAATACTTCTGTTTTTTCAATAAAATCAACATTTAAGCTAAATTATGCCATTACAACATTGATTTAATTACTAACAGAGGATACAAAGTAGTAGAGGCAGAGAGTCTCTTTTTGTTGTGTTTCTTGCTCATTTCATGCAATGTTGCTTATATATCTAGAACAATTCAATTCTAATTAAAAATGGGCTGGAGATGCAAAATATGTAAATTTGAAACCTCTGCAAAAACAGGGTTGCTAAAACATTACAGGTTACGCCATGGTGGGCAACCTCTGCCATGTCTTTATCCAGATTGTTTTTGTTCCTTCAGAACATGGGGTAGCCTTAGATCACATCTATCAAGAAATCACTCTCAGGAAACTCAGGAAAGAGTCAGAACTGGAGGCTTGTCTTTCACTTGCCAGTGTTGCAGTGCCAGCACAATCTCCACAGAAAGAGAGCTTTTTGAACACCTTGGTCGACATTTGAAAAAACATGAGACTGTCACCTGTGTTTTTAAGAACTGCAATTTCAGCACTAACATTTACGGAACATTTGCCTCCCACAAAAGCCGAAAGCATACTCCTCACTCACTGCAAGACTTTAAAGAAGACCTGCTAAAGAGGTATGCAAGTTGTTCAAATACAGATGATAACAGTGATGTAGGTGTTCAGGATGGTGAACTGTCCATTACTGATGATGGTCAAGATAATGATGTGAGAGATCTACCAAACCTCATTGAAAATAATTTCGCTTTGTTGTTTCTAAAACTCGAGAGCACTTTTAATGTACCTAACAGGTGTATTGATGAGGTTGTCGAAGAGCTACATTTTATCTCTCATTCAGCATCAGGTCCCATTATCAAAGACATTTGTAATTCCTGTTTGAGGAAGCACGACTGTGAGATTGATGAGTCTGTTGTGTCAGACATGGTGACAGAGCTTTGTGATGCCAACCCCTTTACCTCTGCTCTGAACAGTGGCGGTCCACTTTCTTCTGCATATAAGAGAAGGGCTTATTTTACAAAGCAGTTTGCTGTGGTGGAACCAGTGGAGTATGTACTTAGTAGCGAAGGAGAGAGAAGCTTCCAGTATGTCCCCATTCAGAAGTCGATGCTTCAGCTGTTGAGCCGGAAAGAGATCCAGGATTTGATCTTGCATGACAGAGAAGCTCAAAGTAATGCTGAAACTCAGTACAGGTCATTTTCTGATGGCAGTTATTACAAAACAAATGAGTTATTTTCTGGAGAACATCCTACCATTGCTATCATTCTATGTGTTGATGACTTTGAGATATGCAATCCTCTGGGCACATCTAGGAAAAAACACAAAGTCACAGCTGTGTACTGGGTTTTAGCTGATGTTCCTGCACTGCTCAGATCTTCTCTGACCTCCATCTTCTTAGCAATTCTCTGCAGGGCTGAGGATGTAAAAAGATTTGGTTACAGTACTGTACTGGAGCCACTGCTCAAGGATCTTAAGAGCTTGGAAGAGGAGGGCCTGTATGTCCCAGCATTAGGCAAACAAATCAAAGGAACAGTGTTTAGTGTAGTGGCAGATAATCTTGGGGCCCATTCTCTTGGGGGATTTGTGGAAAGCTTCTCCAGTTCTTATGTTTGCAGATTTTGTCTGGGTGAGAAGTCACTGTTTCAGGTGGAAGAAGTGATAACAGGGGCATTTCAACCCAGAACTATAGAACAGCATGAAATGCATGTCCAGACCGTGCAGGACAATTCTGCATTGGTTCATGTCTGTGGAGTCAAGAGGCAGTGTGCACTTACAGAGAATCTGAAGTATTTCAGTGTTTTGACAGGTTATCCACCTGATGTGTTGCACGATCTGTTTGAGGGTGTAGTCCCCCGAGAGTTGGCTCTATGTCTTCAAGTGTTTATCAAGAGTAAATACTTCACTCTTGATGAACTCAACACATGCATCAAAACGTTTCCCTACAAATGGTCGGACAAAACTGATGCTCCAAAGCAGGTCCCTCTGAATTTTGTAGCAAGGAAAAGTGTTGGAGGGAACGCCCATGAAAACTGGTCATTGCTGCGATTCCTGCCCCTCATAATTGGATCAAAAATCCCTGAGGGTGAACCAGCATGGGAAGTACTTCTAGTGCTCAAAGAGATAGTTGAGCTTGCAGTAAGTCATGTTCACACAGAGGAGACTATTTGTTACCTAGACAGTAAGATCTCTGAACACAGACACAGGTTTCTCCAGCTTTTCCCACAGGAAAAACTAATCCCCAAACATCATTTCCTGGAACATTATCCACAGTTTATCAGGGCCTATGGTCCACTAGTGTTACTGTGGACTATGAGGTTTGAAGCCAAACACAGCTTTTTTAAGCGGGTTGTCAGGCAAACTCACAGCTTTCCACGAAGCATCAGCTGATGGTTGCATATAACCATCATGATCCCAGTGTTGTGAAACCTGTCTTACAGGCCACACAACTGTCTACTGTATATGTTACTGTGCTAAGAGAAGATATCCAGGAAGAACTGCGAGCAAAATTCCCTGAGGAGACACGTATCCAGATAGCCAACAATGTATGTTACAGTGGCACAAAGTATGCAATTGGAATGATTTTGGCTAATGGCTCAACAGGTGGTCTGACAGATTTTGGAGAGCTGATCCAAATAGTTGTTGTCAAGGGCACTCTTGTATTCATTGTGAAATGCTTGAGTGCTTGGTCAGTTGAGCATCTCAGGAGCTATGTCCTTGAGAAAACACGAACTGTGAAAGTGCTAGAGCTGTCCAACATGTTCCCTTTAATACCTTACTGTACGTGTTTGGTGGAAAAAGCATTGTAACCCTCAAACGCTACATTTATGTTGCATAGATTGCAATACAGGGCCGATGCAGCCCCTTTTAAACATGTAGCCCCTCCCACTAGGAATAAACTTTTACATTAGGAAATACAATTAGTCTTAATTTCTTACTAGATAAAGCATTACAGTTTCTTAACTCTGAAGCAATATTAACGAGGATTTTCTCTATTAACCTTAACATTTCCCCTTGAACATAAAAGGTCATTTGTAAACACAAATTAACATTTCCAACAAAACAGATAATAATGCATCTCACGTGATCATGAAAATGCACGAGAACACACTATTTAACCTAGTGAAATGCCTATGGCGCTGGTGAAATGACACGCCTCTGCCAATACAAATCACAGCTGGAGAGACGGTGGTGAATCTGCC
>CALSBZ010036753.1:11083-21368 GCA_943591055.1 Gobionotothen gibberifrons | reverse complement strand
AGATCTATGGATACATCTCCAGGGCTCGACAGTAACGGTTGCCAGGTTGCCATTGGCAACCATTCAGAAAAAATGTCAACCACTTCTTGGCCTTTGGTTGCCATCAGTGGCAACCAGTTTTTAACAAAGAAATAAGGACAGCAAAATGTGCACCCCAAAATAGATAAATGTTAAATATTTGTTGTATTAAGAGTGATATGTAATTATTGTTGTGACCAGTCGGAACCTGATACTTACAGTAAGTTGCACGTGCATTGGTGTGATTACGGAGCCAGAAAGCGATGCACGTTTACTCGCGTGCACGGTGCGCTGTGAGTTTATTATTTTTTTAAATGGCGAAGCAAATTAAAGGTGACATGTCATGCTTTTCCGGTTATTACCCGTCCCCTTGTGTGTTATGAAGGTTTTTCTGCATGTAAACGGTGTGCAGAGTCAAAACCCTCAAAGTACACCCTGTAGCGAGTAAAACTCTAACACAGAAAATACCTCCCCAAAACGCCTCGTTGGTGAAACGTCATCATGATGTCATCATCCATTTCATTCTTCCGGGTACATGCTTACGAAAGCACGTACCCGGAACTAAATGGACCAATCCAGAGAAGCTATGGCCACACCCAGCTGGCTGCACCCTCAGCCAGCCTAACATGTACTGTTGGATGCCGGATTTGTACAGCGTAGGACACTGAAGGAGGATGCTGTTCCTACTTTGTTTGGACCAGCGGGAGATTTGGGTACACAACCTGTAAGTATTCATTGTTGTTTGTGTATTTATGATGTTTAAAACAAGCAAGCTATATCTACCACAACTGTGAAAATGGGTAAACGTTTTTTGGGGTGCTAAGCCATTGACACAGTGCTAACTGGGCTAACTCAGTTGCTAACCTTTACATATATAAACTACAATGTCAGCAGATGGCCTTATATGTTTGTCATTGTCACGATCTGTCTTTATTGTATTTTGTCTTGTCTTTTTCTGTCTTTTGTTTCATGTTTTATTTTGAAAGGTCTTCACCTCCTGTCTTGCCTGTTGCTGTCTGTCTGTTTTCCCTCCTAATTACCCGTTAATGTTCACCTGGTGCCCCTGTGTTTTCTCCTCCCTCCTCACCTGTGTCTTGTTTGTGTGATTAGTCTTGGGTGTATTTAAGTTCTGGTTTTCCTGTCTGTCTTGGTCGGATCGTCTTGTGTTGTGACCTAGTTCGTCGGTGAGTGTTCTGCTTTGTCTTTGTTTGCTTTAATATAGCCTTGAAATAAAGGATTTGTCACTTGATATCTGCATTTGGGTCCTGCCTGCTACACAAACCGTAACAGTCATGGTAGGAGAATGTTTGCATTCACACACGGAATACTCATACAGTATACTCCGGGTGATTTCCCTTACGGCCAGTACATTATATGTGGTTTTCCTCCGAGCTGCGATGTGGCTCTGTGCATGCTCAGTTGCTAACGTTTACATATATAAACTAGGGCCGGGACTCGATTAAACAAATTAATCTAATTAATTAGAGGCTTTGTAATTAATTAATCGAAATTAATCGCATATAAATATTTGACCTGAGAACAGTGAGAAGCAATTTTTTTCACATGAATTTTAGGATACCATTGAATAATGACTGCATACATAAGCTTAAGCAACAAAACATTGTTTATTTTTTTTCAAGGTGGTACTTAACCAAGACCAACAGAAAATTGCAATTTTTGCCATAAAGTGTAGCAATAGCATATTTAGGAATATAGTACATTTCAGAGATTCAGGTAGCCTATAGGTACACTCCAAGTGGTCTACAGTCGAGTGCAATCCAGTGAGCCAGGGAGTTGGTTATTTGTTCAGACGTGGACTTAGTTATCCTGGCCCTGAAACCAGTCATCTGGTTGAGTGTGGGTTGGGTGTGGGTCCTCCTTGTACTCGGAGTCGGGCTAGCGTCCACGCTAGCTTCCACGCTAGCTTCCACGCTAGCTTCCACGCTAGCTTCCACGCTAGCTGCTATATGTTTAGCATTGAGGTGATACTTGAGGCTTGATGTGCTGCGGTGATATGCGAATTCCTTTTTGCATAATTTGCACACCACCGTGCTCTTATCGACGCTTCCATCCGTCCGTTTTTTAAAACAAAATGTCCCATCCACGGGGCCAACCAACGCGGTCTCATCAGCTTCTTCGTTCATGTTTGACTATTGTTCACTGTGGTTTGTTGTTGTCTGAAGTCATGCACGTTAGTTGGTGCTCCAGTATAATCGGTACGCCTGAAACTCATCCAGTGAGAAACGTTCCGCGGTGCAAAAATAAGTGCGATTAAAATGCGTTAATTTTTTTAACGTGTTAATTTTTGTGTAATTAATTAATCTTAATTAACGCGTTAAAGTCCCGGCTCTAATATAAACTACAATGTCAGCAGATGGCTTTACATGTTTGTCATGGCAGGAGAATGTCTGCATTCACACACGGAATACTCATACAGCTACTCCGGGTGATTTCCCTTACGGCCAGTACATTATGGTTTTCCTCCGAGCTGCGACGCGGCTCTGTGCATGCTAACGAGGCTAGCTATACATGCTAGGCGAAAACATTGTTTTCATGCCAGCTACAACGAATGACCGAACGTAGCAGACTACTGTATAAGATTGCAATTGTAAACACGTTATTGCTAGCCTAATATGAACCACTAGCTTTTGTTCATAGTGGTTTTATTACACTACATTAGTTGCCTTTTCTCCGAGCTAACGTTCATATGCTACCAAGGTAAACAATAAAGCTAGGTTAGCATATTAGCTGGCAATATCTAACGGTGTTGAGATACACACTCCTACCACAACTACTACTAACGAATCTAAAACAACTACGTTTCTATTATATAATATTTTGTGATTTGCATTTGATTTCATCCAGCCAGATCAGGAAACTCCTGGCGTATCTGGCGGACAATACATGATCGAGACGGGATGACCACTCTGATGCCTCAGCTCCGGTTGTAGCTTGCAAGACGGCGAAAAGGGGACAATGCCTATAAGGGGAGGAATGGATGATATACCGTGTATATATGTATATTTATGTTCATTTTGTACATTTCTAAAATAAAGTTTGATGGAAAATACTTGGTAGCCTTTCTTCCCTGAAGTATTTGCTCCTATAACATATCATTCATATATAGCAAACCATGATTAGATTTTTCATCAAACAAAGTAGTAGTTTATTACAGGTAAAAATAACGTACTCTTCTTCCGTTCTACGCCTCAAATGTCTATACTCGAATCTGTACATGTTATGGAGGTTCTGCGGGGTGTGTAAGGTGTATATATTGGCATATCATGGTGTGTGCAGCTAGCTAGCAGCTAACTGTCAGCTAGGCCACCTTTCGGAGCGGAGCCTCTCTGGTGGTTGACTAATCAGAACAGAGGGGCCGAGCTGACCAATCGGAGCACACTGGGCTCACAGGGAGGGGGGGGGGGGAAGAGCTGCAGCGAGCCGTTTAGTGGAGAAAGTGAATACTGCTGAATACACATACTTTACAGAGATGCTGTATGTGAAACCAATGTGAGTTTGGAAAATTGCACAGTATTTTTCTATTTTAGTATACCTCAACAATGGAATTATGATCAGTGGAAATGGCCATGACATGTGACCTTTAAGTTGTTTGACTGTGGGGTAAAAAGTTCAGCCAACCCGTCAACATCTCAAACGAATGTTCAAAGTGATTCAACTGATAAAGCGCAAGGGGAACCCGAACGAAAAGCAAAGAGGAAATGTGTAAAGTCTTGGGAGGCGAAATATATATGTACATTCTTCTCCGTTGTGCATTCACTTCCGGTAAAAGTTCCTTCAAAATAAGAGTCCCGATCTTATTACTGCCAAAATAAAAGTGCTAAACGAAACTTTACCATAGTAAAATATTGGCATACATACAAATATAATCTTCTATAAAAAGGTAACACATTTTAAATATAGTTAGACATATGAAGGTAATTTAAAGCATTAATTAATATCTAATTAACTGTCAATGGTTTTCATTTATTTAACATTAGAAATGTATTAGTCTGGCCAATGACGGAACCACAATCATGATTTCAAGGAACTAGTGACTTGCTCAATTCATTTGTGGATCTGTGAAGAACATGACAACAGCTGCACTACTGGTATTTAGTATACCAGCAATTGAGGGTGGACAAGTTTACTACCCCTTAGGTTTCAAATAATTGTGTTAATTACTTATTGTAAAGCATTTGAACATTCTTTTGTCACATTTTCATTATTAAGTTGATGTATAACTGTATAGTATCTTAATTATTTAAAATATAAGGTGACTAAAAATGGCAACCGTATTTTCAGTTTTGGCAACCAAAAGCTGATGCCTGGTTGCCAGCCTGGCAACCACTTTTAAAAGTTAGCGTTGTGCCCTGATCTCTCAACACCCATACTGTATGAAACAGAACTCTAAACAGATTTTTCTTTATGGATATTTTACAAATCACTCCTAAACTTTATTCTTGTAAAAAAAACTGTGAAAAATGTTTTTCATTTATTCTCTCTGGCTGTCCATCTCATAATGTTCACATAGAAACTAGCTCTCAATAGGAATATCATTCAGAAGAATTATAATTCATGCAAAAATCTGTCACAAAAAGAGGTTGCACATTTAAATTCAGGTGTTAAGGCAACGTCTCAGAAATACTGTCACATAACATCCATATATTTCAGTGCTAGGTTGATGCTTAGCTACGCTAACTATTAAACACTTTAACTGACAGGACTCAGGATCGACTGTGTACTGTAAGGTAGCTTCGAGCATGTCGAACAGTAAGTCAACATTTCCCAGAGAGCTTTCTTTGAAATCACCAGGTAACGCTAAAAAACATAACTGTAAGGGAAACTTCTGCAGCAATGGAGAGTCAGGACTCAGAGAGACACGAGGAGAGTTGGAGCCTTGATGTCAAACAATGATGTTTATTCACAAGTATACGGCCGGAGAATTCATATCACAAGTCACAGCAGCCAAAGGTTCTGACTGCACGGGTGGGTTGCCATGTCAATTCTGCTCAGCCTCTCTCTGGATAGACCTTTTAACTAGTTCAGAGAGAGTAAACAACATATTTGGGGAGATAGACTAAACAGCTGGGCACCCTGAATCACTTGCGTCTGACCCTTAATGGCCTCGAAGCCAGTGTTCCCACAGCCGTAAACCATTTTGTGACAGAGAGTTGAACTGGTTTATCAAGATAGCTGGAGCCTCCCATTCCTTAAGAGAGATAACAGACTTAGGGTTGGTCGTAAACGTCAACACACAGAAAAGGTTAAATATCTAGAGTAAAGACAGAAATATTCTTCGACAGTTCCTCCCTTTTTATCATCTTTGATAACCTGAAAACATTAGTCTAATAATAATTTGGTCAATACTTAAATCAATAGGCGTCTTCAGATTCGAGTGTGGTCTCACCGTACATCAATTACATCACAAAGTAGAATAAGATTGAAACATTCAACCACAATGATTGATACAGACAATCACAATAGAAAATCAAACACAGATGCATAATAGCAAAAACATCTACTTTAAAATAATATGTTTTAACATTTACTCATTAGTTAATCTCACTTATCAAACTATAAAATCAAAACCAGCTTGCAGTTTAAAGATTTACTTTAAGGCAATCACCAGTCAAAAGCATTTAATCATAAGAGATCCAGCTAAGGTATAAAATTACAGTTATGATTTTGATCAATCTGTAATCTGCAAAATTGCAGCGTCTTCAATTTAGGATTACTTTACGTTCACTTCATTACATATTAAATCGAAAGACTATGGCATGATAACATAATTACTTACTTCATTATGTCATTTCAAAATCTGAAGGGAAAATTAAACGATTCTCAAAATGTTTAACAATCTGAAAAGGAAAAGTTAGGCAAATATTCAAAGACTTTTGTAAAAACCTGGAAAGGAAGGATTAAGCATTCTTAAAATTTAAAACATCATTTTAGGTCTGTCTGTGCATGGGTAATACATTGAAGAGTAGTGTTGTTAAGCCTGATTGCTGGACAATTAAGGATATTAACATTATAAAATATTAGAAATATCTTATTATTCAATACCTTATAATCTGAAAATATCAATTAATTAATTTTGTTTAGTGTGAAAGTGTAATCTGATCTGACAAAAATATATTTATCACCACTATTTAACTCATGTCTGTTCATCGGAAATATAAAAAACAATCATTAATTGTACATCTGTAAACATCTGTGTTAGGTTTCAGCATTAGTGTTGTGTTGTGTTTTAGTGTTTGTCTTATTTTGGTATTGACTCTACCCTCTCGTTTCAGGTGTCTGCACTTCCTGTCCTTGTGTGTCACCTGTCAGATTGATTCTTGTCCCCGCCCTGATTGTGTTCACCTGTGTCCTATTACCTGTGTGTATATATAGCCCTTCTCTGCCTTTGTCTAGTGTTGGTTCTTCTTGTCTTGTCGTTACATCCATGCCTGTATGCCAGAGAGCTATGTCATGTTACCTAGTCAAACCTAGTGAGTATCTGAAAGTCCTAGTTGATCCTAGACGTATACTTTGTTACATTTGGAATTCTTTGTAATAAAGTGGATTACAAAGAAAAGGAATCGAGCATCTGAGTTCTTACGAGCCCATCGTAACAGAACGAACTGACCAGAATGGACTCAGCCGACCCAAGAACACTTCATGCCGCCCTGTCAGCGCGAGGCGAGAAGATTTATCGTCACAGGGAACAGCTGGGCACAGCCGCCCAGGAAATAAAAGAGCTGGTAGGACTCCAGGCAGAGTTTCAAGAAAACTTTAATACACAGATGCAACAACTGGCTGTACAGATGAATCGTTGGATTACTCACCTACGGACTGCTCCAGTACCGGCCCCAGCAGCTATGGTTCCAGCTTCACTACCGGCCCCAGTAGCCATGGTCCCGACTCCAGTTTCGGCTCCAGTACTGGCTCTTCGGCCGATGCCAGCTTCCTGTGTCCTGTCCTCTCAAGTCACCTCTCAAGTGACCTCTCAGTTTCCCCCTCGAGTCCCCTGTCAAGGTCCTTTCCAAGTTCCCTCTCGAGTCCCCTGTCAAGGTCCTTTCCAAGTTCCCTCTATAGCGCCTTTCGTAACCTCAAGGTCGCTTTACAAGAAAACATACAAGGACAAAACATAAAACATAAAAAACATAAAACAGGGGGCAGAAATGGAAGTGTAAGTGGGGGGGGGTGAGTTATTGTTGGAAGGCGATGTTGAACAGATGAGTTTTCAGGGTTGATTTGAAGATGTTGAGAGAAGGGGCATTGCGGATTTCTGCAGGGAGGGAGTTCCAGAGGGTGGGGGCAGCGACACTGAAGGCACGGTCCCCGAAGGTGCGGAGGCGTGAATGGGGAATGGAGAGCAGGCCAGAGTCTGAGGATCGTCAAACTATATGTGACCTGCTCCATCGAAATCAGTCGCATTGACCCGAAGACACATTTTGAGTTGTATACACTGCTGGAAAGAGGAGATTCCTAGCTTTCTAATGATATCAGGATTGTTTTTGTATTCCAAATATTAAGCAAAATATGTCACATTATATAATGACTGTCACCGAGTCATCATTTTGAGAAAAAAGCCTTTAAAGTTTCCTCTTCTCTGGAATCCATCGATCTGACTGATTATTAGCGGAGCAAATGATAAAAATACTACGGAGGGAAGATATTTTTGTTTGGATTACTGGTCTGGTGGAAGCTCGCGAGTGTGTGTGTGTATACATGTGTGTGTGGTTGTGTAATTTTGCATTCGTGTGTATTGTGTTTGTTTCCCGGGGAAACACTCACGAGAAACACCGGCTGTTGTTTTGCCTGCTGTGACGCCAAGTTACTCCGTTCTCCGCTTGTAATTATGCCGTTACAAGCTTTCAAAGTTGTATTTATCATCTGAATTTGCCGAAACAAGTTTAATATTCTGAAAGCCAAGCCTTTGTTTAATTGAAATCAGATGAAAACAAACTTTAACGGACCCTGCCATGTTATCTATGATTACTATACACCTTACATTCATAATTTCAGACGGAGGGAGGGGGAGCTGCGCTCCGGAACAGTGGAGTGGCGAGGGGGAGCTGCGCTCCGGAACAGTGGAGTGGCGAGGGAGAGCTGTCTTCTTCCCTTTACAAGCTTCAAAAATGTATTTATCGTGTGATTTTGGAAATAAAAGTTTCATATTCTGAAAGCCAAGACTTTGTTTATTTAAAATCAAACAAAACACCCGAACCCCGAAGTATTATGTCTGAGTCTAGTTCTGTCTTATCTGCTTTGTTTCGGAATGTGTTCAATACATTACGTTTTGTATTCATTATTACCATACAATACATAGATTAAGAATAAATGATACAAATAATACAACATTGACTTTTTGATTTTGATTTTTTTTTGCAACCCTTATCTCCTCAGGCAGGTATTTACGACCAGCAGTGATGCCTCTGATGGTCTCAGGGTGTAAGACGGGGCATAGGGTTTATACAAGGTCACAAAGATATCTTAACATACCAGCAATACAATTTAAAATGTATTGTTGAAGCAATATCATCTTATTTTCTTCTTACACCTACAGCGCACACCCTGAACAGTGTGCTTCTTGTTTACATTTTCCTCTGCACACTCAGATGCAGGACATAAAAACACTCTTTTGCTATTTATTTTCATTTCGCACACATTTGCAGCACATTTATACTATAATATATAATTTAGCTTTACATCTTTACATTATTTATTTTTCTCAAGTCATTTACTTGTGGTGAGATAACTAAAGTTTAGTTCATTTCACCCTGGCTATGGACTGATTCATTATTAGTTGTTACAAAATATACACAAGACGGCGGGTAGACAAACCAATACCCCCCATACAAACAATTAGACAAACAAACATGAACTCGCAATAAACACCAGCGCAACAGCAAAGTTCATCCAGCTCAATTTAGTCCGAATTAAGAGGTTTCAGAGGGGGTAGGGAATTATAGATGGGGCGCCTTGACTCACACGTCCACCCTTGTATACAAGTGCTAAGATCGTGCCTGAAGACCGTCCAAAAGCGATAACTAGCTTACCCTCTCGCGACACCACTACTCTATTCTAGTGGCGCTATGAACCCCCGACCATGGAGAACATAGACTTTCTTCCGCTACCCTTTCTCTCAACAACAGCACAGTTAACTGTAGTCCTACTCGACCAGCCTATACACTCGCCATCGAGTTCATCACAACGATGAAACACAGCCTTGTTCTACACTTGCTTGCCACTGCCCACCCGTGATCAATTAGCCTATAATTTTATGTATGCACCCCGGACCGGCACCAGTTCCTCCAGCAATAATGTAGGGAACGCTCCCCAGCAACCCACACGGAAAGAAAGTATATGCACATATATGCCAATATATGGCAACTATATGCAGAATATATGCTGCATATATGCCATATATATATATATAATATATGTGCATATATGTGGATTAATAGGAGATATATGTGTCATATATAGCTCATATATTTCCACATATATGCCAAAGTCAGGTTCATATATGTGCATATATGTGGATTAATAGGAGATATGTGTCATATATAGCTCATATATTTCCACATATATGCCAAAGTCAGGTTCATATAATTGCATATATCTCCTACATAATGCCTCATACAGATGAAGCACTTACTTTCGGACTCCAGCTTAGCCGTTCCTGCCTACGGCAAGCCAACTCCCAGTTTGGAGGAAGGTCAAGCCCTCCCACTATTTTCCAAGAGGGCGTTGCCATATTTTCAATTTCAGGTTTTAACCAGGAGATGGCGCTTCATTCACAAATACAGAAATGATGTCGTACACAGTGCGGATAAAGCTGCTTGAATGAAGAGCATTTGAACATATACAGTAGTCTTTATATATTAAATAATCATAATAATAATGTAAATGTTTACATTACATGAAACCATGCATTTTGTAATGTCAGCATTTCATTTAGAAGAAAAGTAGTTAGTTATTTTCATGTCGATGGACACTGAATAATATTTTTGAATAGAGGATTCATAATATTGTTTGCCGAGAACAAAATTAACGATCAAGCAGCATTTTAAATTCTAAATATCCCTGCAAATATAGCAATGACATTTCTGCTTCTATCTTTGCAAAACGAGTAAACAGTCACATGTGATCTTGATAAGGGATCAATGTGTGTAGTCTTTAATATTAAACATGATCGCTGGTAGATAGCCACAGAAGTCGTATCACAGTTTAATCTGAGCGGATCACTGTTTATCACAGCTCTCCACGCTGCTCCTGG
>CALSBZ010036753.1:0-11073 GCA_943591055.1 Gobionotothen gibberifrons | reverse complement strand
TAAAGTAAAGTCAAAAAATCTCTTTTTATCACTCCATAAATCAGAAAACACTGTCAACAGTATGATTTGCCTAATGTGGGACAGTCCTAAAAAGGGGCATGGATTGTGCAAGAGCAATGGTTATTTACAGGGCTTTAGTCTTCTAATGCATTATTTTAGATATTTAAGGTGAAGGGTAAATTATATTAAATAATTGGGGGTATGTGGGGCGTAATTGGGGGTAATTGGGGGGCTCTGTTCAAATGGTATGACAAAGTCAGGGATAATGTTAGGGATAAATGTCTGAGTTTAAAAAATGGCAATAAATTTAAGCCCAAATATTCATAGTAATTTAATAAATCCTTCCAACACACGTTGTAAAAAATAGCCTAGATTAAGAAATTATTTCAATAGGTCAGTAAAAAAAAGTCGAATATGCATAAATCTGTTTTATTATACATCCATGGTTAGAACGACTCAATTTCCGCATTCCAGCTGTCCACATTACTGGATTCACGTCTTTCTCTTCCGACATTCCAGGCCTTCCAGCCAGGCCTTGGGACACACACGCTGTAGTACATATGCCGGGCCTGTAAGTGGCGCTGTAACTCCCTCCACAAAAGCAGCGAAGAAGCATAGTTGTCATGGTTGCCCTTTTGTTTATTCTCCACGTTGGGGGCAGAGGGAACCAGGCAGAGTTTTTCGCCAGTCAATTGTGTATTAAAGTTGAAATCTTCCGGACAAAATTATAAAAGTGCCGGTCAAAGGTCTTCTTTGTTATTTATTGAGCTTTAAAACAAATGAATAACGACTCTATAGGCCTATAATATATAAAATACACTGAGCCTCTCTTTTTCCTCCCTCTCTTCGGGCAGCTGTCTCATGCAGCAGCTTATCCAGTAATGAGTGATCCGGCCGACAGTACAAATAAACATATTTATAACTAGTTTAGGTAGTGAATATGAGGAGAAGAGGCGTGTGGATATAAGCAATTAATGTAACATGTCGAAATCTGTTTTACGCGATGTCACAACGGACTATTTTTCTTAGCGGATGCATGTCAATTTATATCAATACATACAACAATTTTTTAAATCAATAAAAACATTTTCTAAATCCATAAAAGCATTTCAATTAATATTGGGAGTCATGTCGTTACTTTGTTGAGAATTTGGCCATGTAATAAACGGGATAATTTACAGCGACTTGTTCCTTATGGGGAACACCCTTCATGATGAGCAAGATCCCTCCACTACACCGTCGAGGCTCCATTAAAAATATACATATTTGTAGTGAGTTACTGACGTTCATATTGAGTTTAAGATGATGCTTAATTTAGGATTAAAAATCGAGAGCCGGGCTGCATTTCCTCCCGTTCGTTTTTTTCGACTACAGTACATTAAGTTCCGCTGACCGCTGTACATCCAGCGTACTGTACAGTATCAGACTTTATTTCACATGAGCACCAGTGTGGAACCCCACTGCACCCCCTGGTGGATCAATGATCCATTGCAGCTGGCTTCATTATAATTACATTTATTTAAAACGGGGGCGGTCTCAAGTCAAGCTGGAGGCTTTCCCTTGAGCGAGGGCAGACCACTTACCAATCACTGCCCTCGCGTTTCAAACTGTCCGAAAGTAAGTGCTTCATCTGTATATAGCTCATATATCTGTCTTTTTGCATATATGTCATACAGAATGCCTACATATATATAGGTCTTTGCAAAGTAATGTGGTAATGTGCATATTATTCCAAAGTTCTATATAACTACATGAATTAATCATTGTACTTATTTCCATTCAATGCAGATTGAGGTTTGCGGATTGCCCAAGACAATTCAATGTATATATACATTGAATTGTCTTGGGCAATCCGCAAACCTGAGATATATGCAAATATATGAACCTGACTTTGGCATATATGTGCAAATATATGAGCTATATATGACACATATATCTCCTATTAATCCACATATATGCACATTCAAATTCCAACCGCTCGCGGATACAGGAAAACACAACAGACAGAACAAACATACAAATTAAATTACATTAATGTCACCATGTGCACGTTTGCCTTGGTGGAGTGGACAGAAGGTAGTGACAAGGGACTTAGGAGCATTCTGCCGATTGACTGTGTTCGACATTTTAATGAAGAGAATTACTTGAATGGCAACAAAGAAACTCCTGAGGAGACACACACAACGAAGGGCCAGCTGGGTACAGCCATCAACAACAAGCTGACAGAGCTCAGGGTTCGCCAAAAGCAGACTAAATAATTGACATTTATTGACAATAAATGTATGTTAATGACTTATACATTTTGTGTGTTGTATTTTTTTATGTAGGTAGGCTATGTAGGCGTGTGGCGCCTTGGTCTGGGGATCAGATGGTCACAGGTTCAAACCCCACTGCAGTCAGCAAGACACTTCACCCCAAATTGCTCCTGTGGGGATTGTCCACAGTATTGAGTATGTAAGTCGCTTTGGATAAAAGCGTCTAACAAGTAACATGTAATAATAATAACATGTAATAATGTATAATCCTTGAAGATATGTGTAAATAAACATATATGCACATATAGGCTAAACTTATATGCGCATATATGTGAAACTTATACTCCACATATATGTTTTACATATATGCACATATCTGCACACACATATATGCACATATATTTTTTACATATATGTGCATATATGTGTGTGCATATATGTGCATATATGGATATATATGTACATATATGTTCAGAGACATATATGTAGGGGTCCAATTTCAGATATGTCGCATATATGTTAAACATATATGTGACATATATTACAAATATATAGGTTCATATATATTTCTTCCATGTGGGAATGTAGGGAACGTTCCTCCAGCAAGGTAGGGAACTGTGGCGCATCGGGTGATGCACGCACCTCGCGCTGCCCCGGCCTTGCCAGCAATGTAGAAGACGGTCACAAACAACGAGTGCTTTTAGACCATCTCGTTTTTAATAGAGACGGCGGTGGTGTAAGTTAAAGATATAGACAAAAAGCTGTGACTTTCTTCCTCTCAGCTGCACAGTTCCAGCCACCCAGACACGGGGGGATATTTACACACACCCCCACGGCTGCTGCTGGGGCCGTGTTTAGAGAGGCGGTGGGGGGAAATATCTCGGGCTGCTTATTTTTAACTGCTGTGTTGGCCGCTGAAACCCCCAGAATTCGGCGATTTGTCCAATACAAATCTTTACATTGCTTTCATACAGAAGCTCCACTTTACTGATGTATTTCTTTAAGGTTTCTCCGAACATGAGCTGTGCATGCTTGTATGGTACTTCTGTCCCAAGCAGCATACACAGAGAAAATAAGCCAAATGTTCATTAACCAAAAACGAAACACAACCGCTCAGTTTCACAGGTAATTTTAGGATACCGTCAATCACAGATTCTGGTAAGGCAATGTCCAAATGTGGATTTGAAATTACACTTACAGTACCAGTTCTGAAGATTTGTTGGTATCCTGCCGACAACGCCAATTTGTAAGGGAAACTTCTGCAGCAATGGAGAGTCAAGACTCAGCGAGACACGAGGAGAGTTGGAGCCTTGATGTCAAACAATAATGTTTATTCACAAGTATACGGCCGGAGAATTCATATCACAAGTCACAGCAGCCAAAGGTTCTGACTGCACGGGTGGGTTGCCATGTCAATTCTCCTCAGCCTCTCTCTGGATAGACCTTTTAACTAGTTCAGAGAGAGTAAACAACATATTTGGGGAGATAATCTAAACAGCTGGGCCCCCTGAATCACTTGCGTCTGACCCTTAATGGCCTCGAAGCAAGTGTTCCCACAGCCGTAAACCATTTCGTGACAGAGAGTTGAACTGGTTTATCAAGATAGCTGGAGCCTCCCATTCCGAGAGATAGCAGACTTAGGGTTGGTCGTAAACGTCAACACACAGAAAAGGTTAAATATCTAGAGTAAAGACAGAAATATTCTTTGACAATAACATTTAGATTTATGACAAAGTGTTTATTTAATATATCTGGCTAGCTATAGCTACTTGCTAACGGTTCAGCTCACCCCCGCGATTCAAAGTAACGTCAACGTAGCTGTAATTTATGCTTTGCTTACATGTTCACATAACTTGGAAGTTTACTGACATTTACATACCTTGTTTACCTGGCTCAAGTGGTGGCTCTGGGGTTGTTGTGTGAGCCACCACTTGATAATTGTCGTATTTTTTAAGAATTGTATTTCTTATGTCCATCTTCAAAAACTCTGAGTCCGACTGCCAGTTTATTATAAATATTGTCACAGCTCCCAGGATAGGTACCTGTCAGCCAATAAGACAGATGTTTATTTCCATTCAACTCTCTGGTTGGTCTGGGGGGTATATCACGAAGCTGGTTCAACCTAACCTGGATATGTTTGAGTTAGCCGGTTGGCCTAATCCAAAACATACGCCCTCTCGCTAAACGGCACTACAACACGGGTTATCAAGTGGATCGCTCAAGCCAGCCGTGTCCTATCTAGTTAGGTGCGCGTTCACATGAGAGGGGTGGTATTTGGAGCATTCGACCAATCACAAACATGGAGAAGCGTACTGACAGCGCAGCGCGTTATACTTCCTGAATCAAAAGTCAACTATATAATTAGACAAATATGAAGACGTTAAACTTTAAACATCCATGACTTAAACACTTTATCCAGGATAAAAGCCACATAGTTGCACCTGCAAGGTGAATACAGCTGGTAAAAGAAAAAGTGTTTGAATGCGTACATTAACAGGTTTATGATATCACTGCCCCGTCTAAGACACGATCTGACTTTAATTACATTTGACTCGAGTGTTTCGTCAACTTAATGTGTTGCTTAAAATAATACTTATGCATACAGTAGCCTATGTGACACTGTGAGTGTTGCACGGCCAGATACGGCTCAGCTGACTGACGTGCAATATATTCTGCGTGTAAATCGAAGAGATAATACATTTTACAGCATATAGACCGTAACTTTGATCCAGTTACTTATGTTGTGGCAGATATTTAAGTAAGCTTTCTTAACGCTAATGTTATAATAGTCAGATTGCTCTGAAGATGGGAGGTGATATTCTATTAATGTTCACGTTCACACAGTCGGTGATTTTTGCCGGCCGGCTTTCCTGCAATGGCAGTTTTTCTGTATTTCCTTTCTCCTGTAATGTGACTTGATCGCTTTAAACTCCGCAGCCCGCTCTGCACACGGAGCTCTGATTGGTCAGCAGGCAGTGCTTTCACTGAGTTGAGCTCTTAGCCTGCAACCTAACCTGGTTCCGACCAGGTTAGCCGCTAAGCATAAGTTACCATGGAAATCTAGCCTGCTAAAAAGAGAACCAGCTTTATAGAACCGGAAAGCATTCACTGAACAAATTACAACTCTGCCGTCCTCTCTAGTGTCATGATGAGGTTCCGGTAAAGCACGGTTAATGTATTATATTATTGACTCAATAATATAATACATGACTTTGAGAGTAGGCAATCTAGGCATATTAACTAAATGAATCAAAAAAAATGTTTTCTTAATTTTTTGTTGTTTTGCTAGGGGGCCCTTAGTGGCTGCGGGGCCCTAAGCGTCCGCTTTTGTCGCTTAATGGGTCGGGCCAGCTCTGTCCACAATGTAAAGTAATTCACACTCTTCTCTCTGTGAGGAGCAGCAGGTTCAGCTTTCAGAACAAAATAACAAAAAACTAAAATGGCATTCATTTTTTTAAATATGTCGTGTAGTGATAGATTTATTTATTTTTCTTCTCAAGAGAGTACCAGAATGTGTATTTTATGTTAGCATTTAAAAAAAAAAAAACCTGCAGGGGTTGGGTTTTTAGCATGTCAACTCTTTCACCTGTGGGGAAATTGCAGGATTGGCTCCAGGTCGCCCTTTTTATACAAGACAAATTTGCCTTTTTATTTCATACAGTTCAATTTGGATTGAGACTGGGAAATAATCTAAATCTCACGCGTGGCGTTTCACTGTCAAGGGAGGCGATATAGCGTGTATGTAATTACATTGCAAATACTGACTTGAGCCCCACCACTGTATGGGTTAGCCCTACCATAGATTACCCAACACAAATACTATGGAGCCGCCACTGCCCTTTGTCTTGTGCCAGTTTGTCTTGTCGTGTCACGCAGACTACCAGCATCTTTAGCTAAGCCAGGATCATTGATTTGCCCAGTGCCTTTTCCTCTATTGACTGTTTTTGTTTTATTAGCTTACAGTAGTTATATTTTCCTCTATTGAGTGTTTTGTTTTATTAGCTTGTTACATTTTCCTCTAGTGCAGGGGTGCCCAACCAGTCGATCGCTGGGAGATTCCCAGTCGATCGCGAGATGTGTCTAAAAATAGAACAACAATATTCTGTTGTATCGTTAATGTCCTATAACATAATATTCCTGTGCCAGAATAATGCACTTGAACGCATCAAAGCTTTGTGATTGGCTGGCGGGACCCCATGTGTCGGGGTGTGGCTAGTGGGCAGTGGGCACAGTTAGCTGACGTTGTCCGCAGTCCGTGTAACAGCCAGGAGTGACAGTCCGCACACACACAAGACCGCAATTATGGCAGATGCAAAACAACAAAAAAGCCCAAAATATATAATATTCACTCTGAGTGGGAGGATGATTATTTTTGTATCTATTCCAATTCAAAGTCTATCTGTCTCATCTGCAATGCGAGCGTGGCTTTACCGAAGAAGGGTAATTTAGGAGCGGCATTTCAAAACAGTGCACAAACGCTCCAAGACGGAATTCCCTCCTAATTCTGCCCTACGCTCCCAAAAGGTGAGGGACCTGAAAGGACAGATAAATGCACAGCAGTCCATTTTCACCCGGCCCAACAACAAGAGCAAGGCTGCTACCATAGCATCTTATCATGTCAGTCACGTTCTTGCGAAACACATGAAGTCTTTCAAAGACGGCGAAGTTGTGAAAGAAGCTTTCCTGGAGGCTGCTGACGCGCTTTTTGGGGACAGTAAAAATAACAGTAGCATTTCAACAGGTTTTTGATATAATAAAAACTCAAGTTAGATACCGTTATTAATCAGCTGTAAGTGTTAGTTTGTTTGAACTTATTCATTATAATTATTGTACAAAATGGTAAGAATGCAAACTTAAATTGATTATAGTCTATTATCAATTGAGGATAAGAAACTAGTGTTGCTTGCATCCTATTTTAAAGGCATTTCTTTTTATACTAAAATGCAACAAAAAGGGTTTGATTCTATTAATTTTGTCTTTTTTATTGCACTTTGGCAGCAGATTCCTGTGTAGCTTCAGGTCTGAGTTGTCTTATTAGTAAGCCTAATTTATACTTTTGTAGCAACACTATTTTTATATAATGGCAAAGAAAGGGTTCAGTCTTTTTTTCCTGTGTCATATGTGGCAGCACTGTTCAATGTTTCTTGAAAACATTACCCACTGTAGTATGTGACGTGTGAATAACCTCCAACTCTGTATCAACAACACTGTTGTGTAACTTCAGTTAAATACTTGTATGTGTGCAGATTAGAAAGAGGTAAGATAAAGGATCTGCAGTATTTTATGAAGTATTAATCGTACAAAGGCCAGTTTTATACAAGTGTGTATTCACCTGGTAGTAGGCTGTCACTAATGGCTACGCCTCTCTATTTGGACTGGTAGATCTCGGCAGACTGGCAACTTTAAAAGTAGCTCTCGGTTCAAAAAAGGTTGGGCACCCCTGCTCTAGTGAGTGTTTTTGTTTTACCACACCTTAAGTGACTTGTTTTCCTCTTTTGTTTGAAACCTTGTATAATTTGTCAAACTATGGCAAGCCGATTTAGCTTTTATTCATTTCTGGAGGATATAAAAAAATCTATTCTTAGGCCTACTAGTAAGAATGCAAATTCTTGATATCAAAAATGCAATTCTTACTCGTAATAATGTTTATTTCTGATATCAAAAATTGAATTTTAACTAGTTCGAATGCAAATTCTTGATTTCACAAATTAAATTGTAACTAGTTGTAATGTGTATTCTTGATATCAGAAATGCGATTTTAACTAGTGAGATTTAAATCGTTTTTCTTATTTATTTCAATGGGAGTTGGAATTTGAACTAGTTCAAATGCCAATTTCTGATATCAGTAATTCAATTGTTGATATCAGAAATACAATTTTAACTAGTTGAAGTTGTTATTAATAAACAAGAATACAGTTTGAAAGGGGAGTGATTTGTAAAATATCCATGAAGAAAAAGAAAATCTGCTTACTGTTCTGTTTCATATGGGTGTTGAGAGAGGTATCCATAGATCTCTTAATTTTGCTCACAAAGTGCACCAGATTGATGCTTTTAACTTCAACATTTAAAAACAAATATTCCCGGGGAAGCATGCCTCCGGACCCCCCTAGAGGAGGTTAGGTCCCCCCCCCCCACTTAAATCATGTCCACATGGATAGGAAACTAAATACATTTGCACACATCTTGTGTCCATATCTTTCTGTTGTGGTGGTCATGCCACAACCGTGCACGTGAATGCATACGTGAGTCTGGCAAGATATCTGGATTAAGAGGTTGCTTTTTCTTTGCACAGCATGAAAGAAAGGTGAAATGAATGGGCTGTGATTTTAGTATTCTTAAGCAGAGGTCCATAATTTGTACGGCCCTCGGAGGATGTTGAAAAAATTGAAATGGCCCTTGAGAGGAAAAAGGTTCCCCACCCCTGCGTTAGAGCCAATAGAATCAAAGGGGAAGTTCCTAAATCCACCTACACGTTACCATTGAGAAATGAGAGTGATGCACACGCAGCTTGCCCAAACCGAAAGCTATGTTACGCTCTGAAAACTGAAAACTAGGTTATAGCCATAAATATGGTGATGGATTATCAGTAATCATTTAAAAAGGAAACAGAGACATTGGATTAACCTTCGGCAGCGTTTTTATCGTTTTAATGCCATTGAACACAACTTTTGATCAGAAAGCAGCAAAGGTAAGACATATTTGCCGTTTTGGCTCAGTAAAGCTACGCTGTGTGTTGTCTGGGTGTGCCTGAGAGTTTTGGTCGCACAGTGATGATACTTCTGTGGAATCTCAGCTTTCAGATGATATCTTGTTTGTGCTGATCCGATGAAGTATAAAAGATCGCTAACGTGAGTTCTGTGCGAAGTGCGTTAGCATTTTTTCGCTCAGTGCTAATTCAGAGGCTCAGCGTTAGACTTGTGTTTTGTTTCGGTAAACATGGTTCATATTGCCAGTTATCTGGGCTTCTTCCCGTTAAGTGGGTATGACACATTAATAGGTTGTTCAATGTTAAGAAGCCCTGAGATACAGTTTCGTGAAAGAAAAGCCTGTGGGGGCTGCCGGGCTTAACAGGTTAAAGACATTGGAATCACAAAACAAACAAGAAATCCACAGACTCCATCTGTTTAGAACATTTATTATGCTCTAGATAGAAAAACCTGAAATAATTAGCAATTTTCTATTAAACACTGCTTAGAATAACCTGAATGTTCAAGGGCAGGCCTTATTAGTGTGCGTCATTTACAAGATCTCTTTATGGGTATGTTATTTGTATGATTATTATGCTGAGATTATGAAAATCAGATTGGTGAGTTACTTATGGAGGTTATTAAGAGCAACAGAGTGGTCTTATTGTGGAGAGACATTGAGGACCGTCCGGATGCTGTGGAACAAAAGAAAAGAGATACACATTAGTTTTCTGTGTTGTCTTTGTGACACAAGAGGTAGGGAGTGTAAACCTACCATTTGCCATGCTTCATCAGTTCAATGGCGTCATTGACCTGGTCCAAAGTCATGTTGTGGGTGATGAACTCATCCACCTTCAACTTCTTGTCCATGTAGGCTTTAACCATTCCAGGCACGTCATCCCTACCCTTAAAACCTGTGCAACAAAATCACAAAATGAGACCAAAGAGACTCAACCAGAATAAAACTGTGTTTCAGATTATGGGGGGCCGTACAAATGAGATTTTTGTGGCTGTTAATTTTCATTGCTTTTTCAAAGACGCTATTTGTCTAGGCGCGACCATGGCACCCAGAGTTGAAATGTGTTCAATGTAACGAGGAACAACCAACCACAGCCTGGAGATATCTCTACTTCCCTACATATCAACCTGTCATCTCTATTGATTTCATGAGCACATCTGCTTGAGTTTATCTGGTAGTGGTTGCTTAAGCAATGTAAGGCACAAGCAGCCTCAGCTTCCTTTAAGAGTCCGCCCAACAGGAGGCACTATATGCCTGACCAACACACCTCTCATATTCGAGAAAAACGCACTTTTCAATAGATGCATTAGTAAGCGCTGATAGCCATATTTGTCTCACCTCCGAACACAGAGCCCTTCCATGTCCGTCCAGCGATGAGCTGAAGCGGGCGGGCAGAAAAGTCCTCTAAGTCCGTCCACCCAACAATCACGCTGACACCCCAACCTTTCACACAAGACTCCAAGGCACTGCGCTAGAATGAGAAACAGCACAATCGACAAAGTCAGGGGGCTTGTTACCAGAAGGTGCTGGTCCAACTGGACTAGCTGAGGATATGTAGGCTGGGTAACTTAAAGTCCGATGGGTGGCAGTTGTGCTTGAAATTACACCTAAGTGTAAAAAAATACTTGGTCATTGGTACCCTGCAGTTGGAGCTATTATTGTTTAGTTTATTTCATGATCTGCTTGATCTATGGGATTGTCACCTACCATCTTAGATTTGGATCTAAGTGCACACTCCTGTATCATCTTAACTGGTGTAATACCCATTCAGTATGTGCTTGTACGGCAGCTCCTTGGGATTAAAAGTTGTATGTGCATCCATTTAAGGTAGCAATGCTAAAGGCTATGCATCATGAGTGCAGAAGCTCCAATTAAAGTTGTATGGCCTCAATAATGTCATAGCCCAAAGAGATGTGTATGCCAAATGTTTATAACTTCGTGCAGGGCATTGAAGTCCCTCTGGTGCTCATCAACAGGACATGCCAACCCCGGAGTAGATTGGGCCAAGGGTTGACAAGATAAAGGTTGTTGTAAATAGGAAATAAAAGTTACCATGACTGCCACACTCCCGACACATTCCAGGGAGAAGTCCACTCCTCCGTCAGTCATCTCA
>CALSBZ010036746.1:19415-32938 GCA_943591055.1 Gobionotothen gibberifrons | reverse complement strand
CATCATATGAAGTCTGGTGCCGTTTGGACGATTTCCCATTGACTTACAACAACATCAGGTTTTGTGGCGAGGGACACGTTGCCATGGCAACGGCATATGAGGACATCCCATAATTGACATAGAGCTGTTAAGGGCCGGACCATTAATGATAGTCTGAAGTCTGGTGGCGTTTGGAGGATTTTCCATTGACTTACAACAACATGGTATTTTTTGGCGAAGGATGCGTTGCCATGGCAACGGCATACGCTGAGATGTCAGATTTCACGTAGAGCTGTTGAGGCATGGACCGGTGATATAAAAGTGAAGATTGGGGGACGATGGGACCGTGTCCATTGCAGTTACAGCGACACCGTGTTTAATGGCGAAGGATCCGTTGCCATGGTAACGCCAAATTAAGTAATATCAGATTTGACCTAGAGCTGTTCAGGGCCGCAGTGTTAACCATCATGTGAAGTTTGGTGGCGTTCTGAGCATGTCAGTTTGAGTTATGACATCATCGTATTGCATGGCGAGGGACCGCCTAGCATCGAGCGAACGCGAACTTTGGCGCCAAATAACGGCTACGCCGTGCGAAAGAAAAAAAGTTCCGTGATAACTTTAGATTGCCCATGTCTCGAGAAGCTACCCGACGAATTTCGAGTCGTACGGATAAAGTCCCTAGGAGGAGATAGATTTTGCGCGGAGGACGAAAAACGCGATAAATCGCGTTTTTCCGACGCCAAATTCAAAATGGCCGACTTCCTGTACGTTATTTTATACCCCTCCAAGAGGCTTTTTGGTTCGTCTCCGCACCCTAGATATGCGTAGCGAGTTTCGTTCGTTTACGTGAAAGTTAAAGTAGGGGGAGTTTACGTTAAAAACGGAAGTGGGCGTGGCCTACGCATTTTTTTTACGTTAAGTTCCGGAACCAATTACACATTGCAATTTTGTCAACTTTTGACGCGCATGCAAAATTTGGTGAGTTTTCACATATGTTGCGGGGTTCAAAAGTGCGCGCAAAGAATTAAAATAATAATCAGAATAATAACTAATAATCGGTCCGATATCAATAATGTGCTTTTTAGGCCGTCGGCCTACCTACTGTCATGATTTAGGCCACTTTTAATGGGCTTTTGCCCCTGTTTTTCCCTGTTTTTAGTGGGTTTTGCATGGTTATCGCTCGCTTTGCGAGCGACTAAATTGATCGTAACGATATCAATTATGCGGTCTGCGTGACTGGGCTCGCGCGGCCTATCAGCCGTCATGGTTTCCGAACCTTTTCTGTGCTTTTGCCGGTCGTTTTCCCTGTTTTTGGGTGTTTTTCTGAGGTTTATCGGTCGCTGTGCGACCGATTTCCGATTTCAATAGGGTCTTCGCCGACCTAGGTCTCAGACCCTAATAAGTGCTTCAACATAGTTAACATTGCTGGAGGTATGCCCAAGTTTTTCATTCATTGCATAACTACACCGTTTGTGTATATGATATGTCAATAAACCTTAGAAAATCTTGAAATCTTGAAAGGGATGTGCAAAATAGTCATTATATACAGTCTTTAATTAACTATTAGTAGAGAATAACGAGTAATGAATATACTTTATAGGGATCCTATTAATATAAAAATAATGAAATTCAATAACATGCTTTAACCACTAGGTGTCCCTTTATATCAGCTGTGCACGTTTATGATGTAATACAGCCTATCTACCAATTGGATCAAATATAAAAGTCAGCCGAATTAGTGTTGATACTGCAAGGAGACGTATTGTGTGAAAAGAAATGTAAGATGTTGTTTAATTGTTGATATATTTATGATCCACGTCACGTTTTCAGTGTTGGCGGCAGTTCCTCATGTTTGTCTAAGTCTTCTCATCAGGGCTCTATAAATAGAGAACTACGGCAGATATGTAATATTTAATGCAGCCGAACCGTGTATTACAATGCCGTTATGTGATGAGCTCCAAATAGAAAAGCATGCACAATCGGAATAATGTATTATTTTATTTTTAAAAACTGTTTTCGGATTTCACATCAACAGGAGTCCGGTTAACTAAAATGTCCATGCGGAACAATACCCCAACCCATAGATCCGTTCGGTCTGTTTCCGGTATTTGTTTATGACGATGTGAGATGTGAGACTGGAATTGCACAGGGGAAAATAACGTATCTATGCCACAATTGTAGATGCAGATTTTGTTAAACTAATACGTTTGCGCTGTGGACCAACACTATGCATTGACGGGGTAGCAATAAAGATAACACCATTAACAGTTACACAACATAACAGAAATAATATCGATAGCAGCATCCCTAGCAACCATCTTGGTAACAATGAAAAAGTTGTATAGACACAATTTCCTGAAGTAATCTTCGTAATAACTAGCAAACTAAAGATCATGTACATCCACTGCACACATAATCTGAAATAACAACTCATATTACTCGCATCAAATGACATCAAAACGCATTTTAATGGCCAAACTAACTTTAAAATAGGCATTTTACACCGAGAATAAAACGAAGTTCGGCCATGTTTTTTTTTTCTGCAGGGAGAAATGTGAAGATCACGTGACATAGACGCCAGCCATTGGAATGAATGGTGAAAAAAAACGTAGGGATCTTACAATTTCAGAGGCGTTTTTGTAGAAATACTACGTCCTACGTTGTGGACCAACGTAGTTATTACACGTTTTTGTATGAGACTGGGTTGATCATGCTGCCTCATAATCATACATTATTGGTTTCGGCTTTTAGCATTGTCAATGAAGCATTTGCGTACTTTCAAATTCTAGCGCACTCGAGCTGGTTTCTCCATTGTTACCTACCCTACCTTTAATACTTGATAAAGATGATTCAAAATCCTCCATGTCCAAGCTGAAAGCATCCTGAATTGAGTAGATAGATTTGGATACGCTTCTTTTGTTCAGTTGCATTAATACGATTCTGGAGAATACATCTGAACTTGAAGCCACGATAAATCTAGATCGTGTAAGAAGTGTTACAGCATGCTAGCTCATGTATTTTCCAATTCATCTCTTCCTCAGGAAACCCCTCCAGAAGAGGGACAATATATCCTTCATTAAGTGTCTCCCCCCTTACTAAGCTATGGATTTATGCTGCTGTGAGCCGGTGAAGGTTATCAACTCTGCAATCGCTCAGTCCTCCTTCTCCTTCCATAGCCCCTTCAGTGGACAACCCCCCCTCCGAGAAAATCCAATGACCTTCACCCAGACAGATTGTTTCAGCGACATGATCAACACTAGCCATGGTGAGTCACCCTCATCAGAGTGACGAAGGAAGGGAAAGGGACAGGGCCTTGTTTAATAACACGGGGAGGAAGGGACTGCAAAAACAGAGGGGAAAGGCAAGTGTGAGGGATAGGATTCTAGGAAGACAGGTATATGGGAGGGAAGGAACAGTAAACATGCTATGCTGCTGCATAATTCACATCATGAGTCAGAGGGAAATCCCAGTCAATTAATTAGCAACTTCCCACAAGTGGAAGATGGAGGTGTAAGGAAGGAGGAAAAGTGTAATTGAAAGGTTGGTTAGGCTGCTGGGAGCATAAAGGGAAGCTTGTGTCAAATTAAAGGGAGGATAAGGGAAAGAAGAGGAAAACTGAAAGAATGGAAAAAGATGATGAGGCATAATCTCTAGGCTAATGTTCATGTTTGCACCTTCTTTTGGCTATAGTTTTCACCTCTTTTCATCTACTGCCATCTTGTGTCAGGCTTGAGCAACCAATCGCTACTGTACATTAAGTCCTTGGGCGGGGTTTAGGGAACTTCGGAATGCAGACAGAGGAAGTGATATAGGAGACCCTCGGCTCATTCACCATAATGTGAGTTCCCAAGCCTGTAATATCTCTGTAACGACATTTATGATCAAATTGACATATTTTAACAATATAAACAACGAGGCTGCCATACTTATCCATTTGGGCCATTCACAATCCTCCGCTGGATCAATTCCCTCCTGGCAAGTAAGAATTAGTCTGTTTCTTATTCTTCATCATGTTCAATATCCAAAATAAGAGTTACCCTCTGCATCGGGGGTGGCTCGAAATTGTCGCAGAGCACTACGCTAAAAGATCAAATTACTTCAACCTCAATTTCAGCTGACCTTTCAATGCACAACCAATCAAATAACAGCTGCACTGTATGTAGTGCGCAAGCTAGCAAGGGAGGTAATTGTATACATGAAACTCAAGGCTTTGCGCCCAACCTCACGGTGAGCAAAGAGCAAATTGTGTATCGGGTGAATGCAGCTTTACACATTTTATTACAGTAGGTCTTCAAATTAGAAGATTTAACTTAAGGTCTATTTGCATTATTACTAAATGTTGAGTTTGTTGATATGGAATTTTCCAGGCTAACATTGTGCTTTAAGGGATGGAGAAAGGAAGCTTAATCTGCAACTAAAAGTACTGGGGAGAGGTTCATAAAATAACAATCAGCAAATGGGGGGGAAACTGATGGAAGACATGGATGGAAGATGGAGGAGGGTTGCATAGAGAAACCCCCTTTAGCATGGAGGACTATATATTTCCAGAAAAGCCATGTCAGCATGTCGGCGTATCGGCTGCAACAAGTGCCAGTGATTAATGAGATTGGGAATGAGTGCTCGGCTGTCCTTTAACGAGTGGCTGTATTTTTGGAGTAAGACCGCTTTGCAGTGCGTTCCAGAGGCGGTTACACAGCAAAATTGTAAGTGTTAATTGAACTCTTATAGAGTTAAAATCAACACTTACTTGGTGTTTATATAATCCTCACCAATTGGGAGTTAAAGTTACACTTTGGAAAGTGTTAATATTTTAACTCTTTAATAGTGTTAATTATCTAACACTGACAGTGTTGTTTTACAACCATTTTTAACACTAAATGGTGTTATTGCTTTACACTGGGAGTGTTGATTTATATCATTTAGAAAGTGGTTCAATTACACAGGAAAGTGTATTTGTAACACTAAATTGTGTTATTCCCCTGTACTGTGAGTGTTAATTTTGAACCTTCAGTGTTTATATCTGAAATGGTATTATTTTACAATATTAATCTATGCACTGTACACACAAATAATTGTTACTATAATAAAAACACAATCTCTATAGGTTAAATCTATTAGCTCTATTTACATTTAGATACATTTGTTGACTTCCTCAAGACTTAAGAATATTTAATAAATCATTACAAACTCTCAATGTTGTCCTTTTTTATTCAACACAGCAAAATTACAGTATCTGCACTTAACAGGCATCGTAAACATGTTACAGATAATGTATCTCTCCACTCTATCCAGCACAGCATAATGCACATTTTGTTTTTCAAAAGAAACAACTGACAACTGGTCAGGACATGTGACAAACAGAGAGGACTAGTTTATGTACACAACTAAACAGTATATTGTGGTGACCACGTATTTATGCACTGGTTCATAATCCACACATGGAACTACAGTAGGTGTATTGTTTCCACACGGACATTGTTATGTGTTGTCACTATATGTATTGTGTGCCCTACTGAGTTCTCTCTCTTCTTCCAGCACTGCAGCGGGACAACACGTCCTTTTCTGCGCTGTAATAAATTACTCTTTTACACCTCAATTGCACCGCCTCAGACTCCATATCCTTCGGCACTACACTGGTCACCCTGACACGTCTCGAAGTTTCCGGGACGGAGCCGAACACGGCAAAAGGAACTCCGGTTCCTTTCTCGAAATGCCGGGGATTTTTGGAATCGTCCGTGGCTGCCGCTGGCACACGGACCGGGGATCGGTGCGTGCCCCGCAGAAGAGCTGGGGACGTGGCTCACCGTTCCCGCATCAACCTCCCATCCAGCAGGGAGACGATGCATGACCCGCTGGGTCGACCAACAAACAGACTGCTACCTCGTGGGTCTGTTTCTCCGGGCCGTGTGGCTGCACGTCCCGGCTGCGCTAGCTGGCGACAACTAGCAGCTAACACGTTGGTTAGTGGCTACGGCTAGAAGCTAACCACGTTGGCTGCCAGCTAGCGGCTAACGGCCACAGCTAACGGCTGTTAGCTGTGACCTTTTTTCTCTGGTGCCTGAGAGGAGGTTCAACCAGTCGGTTGGCCTCGTGTGGACAATCTCACAATTTCACCTACCTTTTTTTTTTTGGACCATGGACAGTACGGCCTTTTTGAGCTATTTCTGGTGCCTGAGAGGAGGTACGATCAGTCGGTCGGCCTCATGTGGACACTCTCGCTTTTTCACCACCTCGACGGCGGTTTCAGACGCCACTCACGTTTACATTAACGCCTGGGTGGTGCACTGCTGGACCCCGTCTCGCCTCGGCGATTTCGGACGTTGCCCATGCCTGCATTGGCCCGTGGGTGGCGCGCTCCGGGATCCTGCCTGGCCTCTCCTCTAACCGCGGCTCACGGTTCGCCTCAACGGTTCCAGACGCCACTCACGTTTACATTAACGCCTGGGTGGTGCACTCCTGGACCCCGGCTCGCCTCGACAGTTCCGGACGTCGCCCATGGGTGGCACGCTCCGGGACCCTGTCTGGCCTCTCATCTGTCCACGGCTCCTTCCTCCTGCGGGGACTGCTCCTGCCTCCCGGGGACACCTCAGCACCTGCTGAGGACTTCTCGCCCGCCGCCGCTGTGCGCCTGCCTGCGGCCGGGTTGTGCTCCTTCCTCCTGCGGAGACTGCTCCTGCCTCCCGGGGATACCTCAGCGCCTGCTGAGGACTTCTCGCCCGCCGCCGCTGTGCGCCTGCCTGCGGCCGGGTTGTGCTCCTTCCTCCTGCGGAGACTGCTCCTGCCTCCCGGGGATACCTCGGCGCCTGCTGAGGACACCTCAGCGCCTGCTGAGGACTTCATGCCCGCCGCCGCTGTGCGTCTGCCTGCGGCCGGGTGGTGCTCCTTTCTCCCGGGGTTGCTGCTCCTGCCCCCCGGAGACCCGGTTCCTTTCCCCCGAGGACGTCATGCCCGCCACCGCTGCGGCAGCGCTCCCTCCTGCTGGGGACCACCGGGTTATTTTCGCCCTCGTTGGGGCTCCTACCCCGGCCCGTTCCATGGCACAGCCCTCACCTGCAACCTCAGCTCTGTGGTGCTTCCTCCCGGACGCGAGGATTTTTTTGCCATGTTTGGATTCTGGGGGGGCTTGTGTGGTGACCACGTATTTATGCACTGGTTCATAATCCACACATGGAACTACAGTAGGTGTATTGTTTCCACACGGACATTGTTATGTGTTGTCACTATATGTATTGTGTGCCCTACTGCTCTTCTTCCAGCACTGCAGCGGGACAACACCTCCTTTTCTGCGCTGTAATAAATTACTCTTTTACACCTCAATTGCACCGCCTCAGACTCCATATCCTTCGGCACTACAATATGCACATTTAAAAATAAAACAAAGGCACGACATATTCGCTCTCATCTCCAGGGTTGTTGACCCTTTCTTCCCCGCAGGTGCTCATCGATGCTGCAGCAGACTGAAAACAGAAAAACAACATGAACATCGTAAAGTAAAAGTTTGGATAGTTATCCAGCAACGTTAACATGTGCATCACTGGGACTGATCTTGGCCCTCTTTCGTCCAGCAGTGGGTGGCAAGAGATAGAGGAGCAGCAGCAGACAAGCCATGTCACTGTCCCAGCCCACAATATAGCTTATTTTCTTTTTTTAAATACGCAACCACTCATTTAAGTAGGCTTAGCCTCTTCATGCAGACTTTTGTGATTCAACTGTACATTCATTTACTGATATAAACGTGTTAAGCCACCTCCTGTCCTCACCACGTGTCTAACTACAGCTAGCTAAGCCAGCTAACATACGTTAGCTAAACAGCTATGGCTTGATTAGCCTCTCAAATTAGTCTTCTTCTCATTCAGAAGCAGTTTTGGCACTTAATAAAATGGGACATGTTGGTTAGCTAATTGCCATAGCCAGTGAGGAAGTTAACAAGCTAGTTAAATAACGGGGCGATAGCATAGAGCTAGCGATAGCATCGAGCTAGCGTTAGCATAGAGCTAGCTAGCAGCTAGACCACGAGTGGTAAGAACAAGAGAAGACAACGTAAAACGAATATTATTGAAAATTGTAATAACCGTTCCAACATCAGTAGCTATCTATCTTTACCTTAGTCACTCGCGCTGACTGAACTCAATGGCGTTTTTGGAACATTTTGGCTAACACAGCTGCAACTCATCTCCACCTGATTTCCCGCTTATGGTCATGGCTGCATGCAAATTACACATGACTTTGCGCAATGTAATACTAGTGAGTGTCATGCCAGCATAAGCCTCCACACCAGCCATGACACATTTGAGTCACACCCTACGTGACGTTTATACATACTTTTAATACAAAAATGATCAGCATAAATGATTGAATATGTTGGTCCTTACCTTTTCGAAATAATGTATCCCCTCCCAGACACAGGTTGTTCTCCGCCATGAGATGAAGAAAAAAGGCGCACTGAAACCGGAAGTGTAATTAACTCCAACTAGAGTGCATGCAATCAACTCCCTTAAAGAACACCGGCCTTAGAGCTTTTTCAGCACTGCAAGTGTTAAAAGAACACCCAAATCAACACTTATCAACTCGAAATAATTGACACTGAAAAATCTACACTATTTCACACCAAATAATTTGCTGTGTAGGCATAGGACCGTGCATCTCTGATTTACACAATCACCCCTACCATCAGTGTTATTTATGTACTTCATGTACAAATATTTCATGACAATCTGTGTCGTAGATCAAGGGTTCTGTATACGGGCGTGCAGTGTCAGATAGAAGGCTCAAATCCTCTGGGCTTGGTGTTCTTGCTCTACATATTCAATTATTTTGTATTAGGTGCATCTGAATATATTCTCAATGCCAAAACATTTTGTCTCCAATGGCCACTCAATGTATTTGCATTCTGTGCCTGGATCTCTTTGGTACATTTTATTGTTTGTGGTGAAGTCAGTCATTCGGACCCACGTTCAAACGGCCTCCTAATGCACAAGGGATACACAACAAAGGTTTCTCATTTCTCTAATTTCCCCTCCTCGACTCCTCCAGTAGTGACCCGGAAATGGATTTCAGTGTGCCATGTTGAAGGACATCTAATTTCTCTAAATGCACATCGAGGACCGAGGATCGAGGAGGCTCTCTGGAGGAGTTATAACCGAGGATACACTGATGGCTCCTCCGCGGATGTATTTCCGGCAACAGTGATGTTTAAAAGAGTCGTGACGCACGGCTGGACTTATCTCAGCCAATGACAGCTCTGCATGCATACCCTGGATATTATTTGATTAATTGCTTGAATCGCGACGCGATGTTTACAGAGAGAACAGCTGCTGAGGTCCGTGAAGAAAGCAGAGCAGTGTGTATACTATATATCACTCAGTATAACAGGCCTACATTACGGACGTCTCTTTAAAATGACCGCTCAGAGGAGAGGATTTCTCATTTCTCTAAACGCCTGCTGCTTCCACTCCTCTCTTCTCGGTTCCCCTCCTCGACTCCTCCGCTCGCATCTCCTGCGGGCGGGACTAAGACACGAGGATAGGAGTCGAGGAGGGGAATTAGGGAAATGAGAAACCTTCAATGTGTTTCAGTAGGGAGTAATGAAGCAAGAAGGAGCAGTGAACACATAGGGCCTTTCTCATTTAATCAAATCCCCCTCCTCGACTCCCCTCCTCGACTCCTATCCTCGATACTTAGTCCCGCCCACAGGAGATGCGAGCGGAGGAGCCGAGGAGGGGAACCGAGGAGAGAGGAGGGGAAGCAGCAGGCGGTTAGAGAAATGAGAACTCCTCTCCTCTGAGCGGTCATTTTAAAGAGACGTCCATTAATGATGACAGGAGGCACAGCAGCCCTCTGTCTGATGGACAGATGTGTTCATGACGACTTATATATTTACTTTTAATTCATTCACAGTGCGGTATAATGATTTGTTCCGCTGCTCTCAGCTCCTCCGTTTCCACTTCCTCATTCTTCTCCGTCTCAAACATTCCTGACATTCCAGAATGCACGCTTTTATATATATATATATATATATATATATATAGGCTACAGATGCGGACACACACACACACTTACACACACACATACATATATTGTATATATTTATATAAATATATACAATTTCAGAATCAAACAGAGCACTCTCATAATAACGTAACACTATCAGAGACTGGATATATCCCCCCCCCCCTCTGGTCGCTACAATGAGGAAAATAAATTACGGGCCAAAAGTTGTATTTACAAGTATTAAAAGTAAGCAGAGACCTGTCTGTCCGCTGCATCTACGCACACACTGTACCACACACACCTACAGCTCCTAAAGCATAATCAGGCTACAGCCGTTGTGTATTTTATTATGTGAAGCACTAAATGGTTTTAGAAAAATATCGACTCTTTGCTTGTAGATATCTACTAAAAACTACAACAAATAAAGAGAGTAGGCCTGTTACACTGAGTGATATATATTTGACACACTGCTCTGCTTTCTGCACGAACCTCACAGCTGTTCTCACTGTAAACATCGCAACGCAATGAAAGCAGTTAATCAAATAATATCCAGGGGATGCATGCAGAGCTGTGATTGGCTGAGATAAGTCCGGCCGTGCGTCACGACTCTCTGAAACATCTCTGTTGCCGGAAATGCATCCACGAAGGAGCCGTGGAGGACTGTGGAGGACCCATCAGTGTATCCTCGGTTATAGCTCCTCCAGAGAGCCTCCTCGACGCTCGACCCTCGGTGCTCGAAGTGCATTTAGAGAAATGAGATGTCCTTCAACATGGCGCGCTGAAATTCATTTCCTGGTCACTATCGGAGGACCGAGGAGTCGAGGAGTCGAGGAGTCGAGGAGGGGGATTTGATTAAATGAGAAAGGCCCCTTGATTTAGACAACTCATGGAATAATGGGTAGAAGGATGCATTGAAAGCAAACACACCAGCTGCTCTTCTGTTTTATTTCTGTCGATGTTGATTAACATCAATTGAAAAATATTATTTGAGTGGATGAAGTATTTTTATTTCAGCCAATTTCGGGTCCAATTTAAGTATTATCAGCATCTTCCATAAAGATGACCAATGCTCTTTCAGAATGAACCCGACAGTGTTTTCATTGATTGAGTCTTTGTAATTAATGTCAAACTCTGCATGTGCCACTTCGCTTGATTAACATTTCCTGGTAGAAAAGGTTTCAAGGCTTTTATTGAGCTATGTGTGCATAGCTACAGTGTAGTTATGACAATGACAATCAATGAAAACTGTCCTGGTAATGTGCTGTGCAGTTTTCACCATTTCACCAATCTTTTGAACAAATGTCATCATTCTGAAAAACAACAATCAGAAGACAGCAGGTTCAAAAACAGAACATGTATTGTAATATATTGGATACATTTACTGATGTTTATGAACATGTTTTATTTTATATTTTATTTGACATAAGTATTATTATTTTAATGCACATCATAACTTTAACTTCTTCTAATGTAAATATTTGTATTATATTTGATTTATTTTCTAAAAAGGAGCAGCTGATGTAAAACCCAATTTCCCCAAGGATAAATAAAGTATTCTGATTCTGATGATTATTAAGGGCCTCAAACATGAAAGTAAACTAAGACATTTTGAGGGGACAGATTTGGAGATGTCGCATATGTAAAGGTTCTTCAGGCTTGTGAAAGCAATCAGCACCATGTTGAGCGGCTGTTGCGATATCCGAGAGGACCCAAATGCAGGACATGGCAGAGTGTTGGAAAAAAGGTTTTATTTGAGGTGGAGGAGCGTGGAGAATAATCCGGCTGGAATGGCGACTGGTGGCGGCTGGTGATAATAACACGGCGGCCGGAGAGTGATCCTGAGGCACAAGAAGAAACACGTGGGTTAAACAACGATCTGGCGCTGACAGGTTGTGGAGCCTCCGCTGATATGCCATTTGTAAATGGCTGATGGGAATCAGGTGTGTAGTAGGGGAGGGTGCCCAGCTGATTGCAGCAGGTGGAGGTTGAGCCGGGAGCCAGGAGTGAAAGCCACCACGCCCACACAAACACAGACAGGGAAAGGGAAAACAAACACAAGGGAGGCGGCTGGAAGAGTACAGCCACCACAGCGGCAAGCCTCGAATGACTTCGGCCCCAAAGACAGGAGCAGTTTACGTTTGACTGCAGAGTTAGAAAATAGAAGAAGAGCAAAGATAATGAGCCAACATTAAACATGCAACTCAGGGGGCGAATTATAAGAATGTGCCTACCCACTCACTGGATATGTCCTTTTTCAAATTCCATAATTCATTTTCTTAGAAAAACGGCGATGCGGGAAAGTGGTGGGCCGTTGACCGGGCCGGTCGGAGAAGTCACTCGCACCCCCCCCCCCGGGTAAACAATGCACTAGCGTACTGAGGTGGGCCGGTCGAGAGTCCCGGGCTGATTTGTCGTCCCAGTCCACCCCTGGCAGTGAGCCAGTCATTATAGCGAAAGGAACCCCAACAGGGTGATCAGGAATGTGAAGCGAAGCATAGAGGTTTTGAATCTAGACGATAGTACTAGTAAAAACTAAACTAGATAGTTTAGTTTAGTGTTTCTTCATCTATGTTTTCTTCTGCTTCCCTTCAGTGTGTACTTCTGCTGTTCCCTTTAGTGTCCCAGGCCGGCTAAAATGATTGGTCTTGCACAGTGCTACGGCTTCCACAGATGACATTTTTTTATGGATTTATTGTCAAAGCATTTAATATATTCATTGCTATTGGGATGTTACGGTATGTCTTCTTCTGCTGTTCCCTTTAGTGTTTACTTCCTGTATTTCTTCTGCTGTTTTCTTCTGATGTTTACTTTCTGTCTGTATTCTTCTGTTGATTTATTTTCTTCTGTTAACTCATTTTATGACATTTGCATAATTTCATAAACTTGAGTACACACTGTACACGGTGTATTTGGATTTGCACCATATTCCTATTTTCATATTACTTAGTCAAAACCATACACTGTTCATTTTTATTTATTTATTCAGATTTTAAAAAATTGCATAATTTCAAAATATTAATTTAATTTGTCTAATTTTGATTTAGATTTTCCAATTTCGGTTTTACAACATTTGAATTCATTTAAAAAAAAAAAAAAAGTTAAGCTCAGGTGACATAGGATATCGGCAGCCATGGTGCCGGCCCCTGTTCCAATCATGGTCCCGACTCCAGTTTCGGCTCCAGTACTGGCTATCCGGCCGACACCAGCTCCCCGTGTCCTGTCGGCGTACCGGCCGACTCCAGCACCTCGTCTCCTGTTGGCTCTCCGGCCAACACCAGCTCCATGTCCAGTCCCATTGGAGGTCCCGCCGACTATTCTCCTGCCGGGGGTCCTACCAGCTCCTTGTCCAGTTCCATTGGCGGTCCCGCCGACTATTCTCCTGCCGGGGGTCCTACCAGCTCCATGCCCAGTTCCATTGGAGGTCCCGCCGACTATTCTCCTGCCGGGGGTCCTACCAACTCCATGTCCAGTTCCATTGGAGGCCCCGCCGACTATTCTCCTGCAGGGGGTCCTACCAGCTCCATGCCCAGTTCCATTGGAGGTCCCGCCGACTA
>CALSBZ010036746.1:0-17971 GCA_943591055.1 Gobionotothen gibberifrons | reverse complement strand
TGGCCCTAGTGTTTCGGCCCTCCTCCGGACCCCCTCCACCCACCCTGCTAGAGTTTTTGGACTTTTGAACTTTGTTAGGGACGTCTGGGATCCGTCCCTTGAGGGGGGGGTACTGTCACGATCTGTCTGTGTTGTATTTTGTCTTGTCTTTTTCTGTCTTTTGTTTCATGTTTTATTTTGAAAGGTCTTCACCTCCTGTCTTGCCTGTTGCTGTCTGTCTATTTTCCTTCCTACCTTTTTACCCGATTGTTTTCACCTGGTGTCCCTGTGTTTTCTCCTCCCTCCTCACCTGTGTCTTGTTTGTGTGATTAGTCTTGTGTGTATTTAAGTTCTGGTTTTTCTGTCTGTCTTTGTCGGTTCGTCTTGTGTCATGACTAGTTCATCGGTGAGTGTATCTGTTTTGTTCTTGTTAACCACTTAGCCTTGAAATAAAGTTTTTTTTTCACTTGAATCTGCATTTGGGTCCTGCTTCCTGCTACACAAACCGTAACACAGGGAGATGAAGATGACGACGGCAGCACACAGTCTGAAACCAGTAGCCCCAAAACTGAAAGAACCAAGAACGGTGCACATACCTCCATGCCATTGATAGCTGCTGGAAAAGGAGGATTTCAATACCAACCATGGAGTCACAGGGACATGGAATCATTAGTGGCAAAACTACCTCCACTCACGGAAGGAGGTCAGAAGTGGGTGACTGAACTGGAGAAATACACAGTCCAAGATCACCTATGCTTGGGAGACATGAGGGCCCTGCTTGGACGGATAGAAGGAAGACTAGAGGCAATAGCAGTGGATTCCGAGGCCAATTGCACACACGACCCAGATGACACTTCATTCAACTACATCAGGTCGAATTATTGGGCTGCTATTCGTCACATCTACCCGACAACACGCAGTTTGCATGCCCTCACCGGCCTGAGGAAAGGCACGGAGGAAGACATGCATGCCTTCCTGAAGAGATGCGAAGGAGTGTGGGAGGACTGTACTGGAGAACGACATGACGTTTCGCCGGCTGTCACAATGCTGTGGAAGGACGCGGTCATTAAAGCCCTACCCCAATCAGTGCAGGCAGGTCTTAGAGATGTGGTGGGGTTAGAAGCTAAAATCCCAGAAGAATGGAGACTACATCTCATTCACCACGACATCAAATACCAGGAAATAATAAAGGAAAATGATGAAGACGACAAAATACTAGCTAGAAGACTTTTGAAGATGCGGGTGGCTGAGAAAGATACTGAAGCTAATCAGATGGCCATACTAGCAGAGAAGGCAGGGTGGACACCTCCAACAGTTCAAACTCAGGAAGAACCAGAGAATCAAATGCAGAACCAACAAAGCGGAGGAGGAAGTGTATGTCCACAAAACCAAGTTCAGCAGATACCTGTGTATCTTCCTAGGCAAGTACAGCCACAAGCACAGCAGTATCTTCAACAGCAAACACCTGTGTATCTTCCTATGCAAGTACAGCCACAAGCACCACAGTATCTTCAACAGCAAACACCTGTGTATCTTCCTAGGCAAGTACAGCCACAAGCATTGCAGTATATTCCCACACAGTTCCAGCAACAGCAAATACCTAAGTATCTTCCTACCCAAGTACAGTCGCAGGCTCAGGTATACACTCCCATACAGCATCAACAAAAGGGACAATGGAGAGGAAAGCAACGCTCAAGAGGAAGAAAGGATGATGGCTGCTTCATATGTGGTGATTGTAGACATTTGGCCAGAGATTGCCCCACTCAGCAATATCCACCACAAGGTATCACCTCACAATACAGAGGAGAAGCAGTGTTAGATATGAGGAAAATTGAGGCGGAAATATATGCCAGGGCCATGACGAATATTTCTGTTGGACCAGGGGATTGGGTAAATGTAAAAATCCACAAGATTAACTCGTTGCAACCTGTATGGAGTGGTCCATGGGAAGTTGTAGAACGCACTGCAGATGCACTCCGGATCAAAGTTAAAAAAGGAACATGTTGGCACCCACTTACACAGTGTGTAGCCGTACCGCCACATTTCCAGAAACGACACGGCAGTTAGAACTGATTTTGGAAAACTGGTACAAAACAATAAGGAATCGAACATTTTTAGGAACTACAGCATAGGAGATGAGTAAACTCAAGAATCTGTAGAGTGTAAATACATTGAGAAACACATTTTTACACTCAAACTGTTTGCATATCATAGACAAGGTATTTAGGATATAAATAAATGTTCACCAAAAGTAATAAGTATAACGGAAAGTAGACATAGGCCTACACTTGAGTACACTTACATTACTGTGATCTGATTGTGGTGTGCTCTGCAGGTTTACTATTGAGCTAAGTAATAGTGGGATTTAAAGTGTGGAGATGTTCTTTCGTAGTGTGTGGAATATGTGATGCTTGAAACATGTAGGTATTCCAATTTATAGAAAATGGTTTCCTGAAAGAGTTATGTTGGGTAAATATGTGGCAATGGATGAAGTAATTCTTGGAAGGAGTTTGTGTAATATCATTAGTAGACGTTAATTGTGTTGTTTGGATGGCATTTAGCAACTAAGACGGATAGTATGATTAGAAAAGACAGAGTGGAAAGGGTTGGATTTATTTAACCTCAGTGTGCTAGACTTTCTATAGGTAATGCGTCCCGAGACCTGGACTCCCCCTCTGCGTCAGAAGAGCTACGACCCCGACCCTCCAAGCAGACAAAAAACCTAACCCAACAGGAGACTCCTCCTACTCCATCGAACAGACACAAAGCTGAAACAACAACAACAACAACAACAACACTGCATCCAGAACAGCAGCCAGAACTATCTCCACCAGAGACATCCAAAACCAAACTTTATGCTGACATACAGAGAGATACTCTCAAGAGCAAAGTGTGAGACGCGAGAGCAGGATCCGCCCTCCATGAAAGCAGCAAAGAGACTGAAAAGGGGGACAGGAAATGCAAAGCAGTGCAAGAACAGTGGCAAGATGGGGGCTGCAGATGTAACTGGGCCAAAGGCTGCCTAAAAGAGTTACAGCGGATGGATTCAAGAGCTGATGGACTGAAGAGAAGACAGAATCAGAGGAGTTGGCAGGGTCGATTAGAAGTGAGGAGGCCGGGGTCAGGGTTTGAGAAAACCAGAGGAGGAGAAAAGGAAAACGGGAATGAGTGAGTTTACACATAAACACACTTATTCACAAAACGCACATAAAAGAGACCACATTTAAAGAACTTGAATAGACTTGATACATACGTAAAGACAGAAAGATTTATTAATCTCCAATTAATCAATTGGTAAATGAAAATAGCAGTAAAGAGGAAACTATTAAAGTAAAATGAGAAAACACACTGAGGGATAAAGGGGGAGACATGATGGAAAATTCACTCCACTTTAAGCAGTGGGTGTTTTGGAGTTAGGAGTACAGAGTAGAACCATATTCTTCAATGTTTTCATCATGTTAACGAATTATTCTTTTAGAGATTTGTATTCATGTGTGAATACAGTAGTGAGCTCATTTGGAACAATATTGAACACCATTAAAATGATAGTTTTAGGAACCACCTAATAAGAGAAATCTTTATTTATATAGCTAATGTTGACGGAAGAGCTAGTGCCAAGCCAAATATAGAACCAAAGTATTGATTTCACCATTGTAGCATAGTTATTACCATAGGAGGGCTTTAAGATGGAAATATGAAATGACTTCTGTTTTTAAATCCTTGGTAAAGGAGGGAGTAATTGTTGTATGTTCGGACACCCAGGGTTCCACACACTGCTAAAGAGTTTAACATTGTTTTTTAAGTAGACCAGAATTGAAGATAAATGAGTATAATGAGCTATGAAATGCAGAGCTACACAGATCCTAGTAATGGTTTGACTCAAGATAATAGTTATGTACACACGTTTCTGAATTAGATCTATTAGACATTGTAATACTAATTAGGAGTAAATGAATTACAGCAGTAGTAGTACTATAAGGAAGTGAGTTTTGTACCAAGTTTCAGGAAAAATGAAAAGTTAGAACTAATCTTGAAAATCATAGTTGAAATCGTGAATGAATAGGGAATGGTGCTCCACATATGACATATTTTTGTAGATAAAGGGTACCCGCCTATGCTGAAATACCTCTGAAAAGACTCTGCAGAGCAAGACATGGCCAATAGACCGAGACCAAATGACCTTTGACCCTGACTGACAGTGTGACAAAAGCACTGTCAATGACTGACTCTGGGGTGTATCTGACCAGACCTGACTTGACAACCAGAAAGTGTGAGTGTGAATGTATGCCGGCATGTGTTCAGTTTTAACTGCATGATTCTAAAACAATAACTAACCAAGCATGTTTTTGGGACTAGCATATTATTTTGGAGCTCCAAGGGAAACAAGAGGTTTCCTAAAAATTCCATAAAAAGGGGAAACCGCACATGTGACCCGTTTCCAATCTACTTGATGATATTTTACTCCCACAGGAGTTGGCGGTTTGCAAATGTAAAACTCAAACTAAAATCTGAAGATTCTGTTTCTTTTAGGACTGAAAGACGGAGAGAAACATTTATTTTCACTGTAGTGTTTACTTTGGAAATGACAATAATGGATGTCAAATTGTAAATGTTCGCTATGTCCCTAACCAATATTTACCTGAAAGTTGTTTCCCCTCCCCATTACAGGATTTTGTTACACATGAGTTCATGTGTAAAAAGGGGGGAGTGTGTATAATGTATAAAGGTCAACATGGCTATAAAATTCACAATTTAAATTTTTCTTTTAAGGATTGAAAGAAACTTTTCGCCCCAACCCAGATGTTCAAACTGAGCATTGAAGATAGTTTTAGAATGAACCTGCTCCATATCTTGGGATAATATACTGTTTGGTGAATGTTGACATGTTTCTAAATATTGATTGAGTTATAACAGGTAACACAGATGCAGAATCAGTGGCCAAGGGGCTACTGTGAGAGATGTAATTCCAGAATGGAATACTGAAGAAGTTGACCTGTGATAATGAAACAATTTTGTAATATTTCAACAGATATTAAAGTACCTGAGGTTTGAAATGTAGAAAGAACATATTACAGTTAAGCTAAAACATAGTAATGTAATGAGACGGAATTTAATTTAGAAAACATCTTGTAACTAGCCTGGTAAAAGAAGTAAAAGCCATAGACTTTATTGTTTAGGTCATTATGGGGATTGAATTCATAATAGAAAGACATTTGATGACAGTATGTTGGATTTCTGTATTCATTTTTCAGCTTGATAATAGAAAGGTAGAAGCAGTATTGCCAGGTGCAATCGATGGGATTTCTGCACACGATCCAAGCAGAGAATGACGTACCTTACAGGACAGACACACTCAGGAAATCATTCACTCTGACATCATCATGACTTGAGTTGTTTTTTAATCATAATGAAATTGTATTACATAACGTTAGTGTGTTTTTACCACAAACAGGAATAGTTAATTGTTATATTAGATTTGAGAAAGATTACATTTTATTTTCACCATGGAGATGTTTTTTGTTTTGTAACATATGCCAGGTAGTAAGATTCAAGTATCAGCAGGTTCTGAATTATTATTCCTTTGTCCCACAACCAACAAGAATGTGGATGGGGAGAGCTATATCTACTGGAGCCAGCAGAGATTCGTAAATTGCACCAGAGACACAGTAAAAGGATGACACAAACATTTAGATAAAAACTGACCGATAGAATGGCGCTAGACTTGTTTAAATAAAGAGCAATATTTACTTATTTTTATATAGTTTAATCCTTCATATATTTTGTAAAAGAACAAGTGCCTTTACACCAGATACAACATGAAGATGATTTATGATGTGAAAGGAGGGAGAAAGAAATGTTCCAATCCATGCTGCTATTTTTAGGAAGGATATTGAATGTTAACACTAGAAGTTATGCACAAGGGAAGACTTTTATGTTTGAACCCACCATCAGTAGTATTTTTGTATTTTATAAAGTTGAGGTTATTGAACCATTCCATTTTGATAGTATGATTTTGACAAGAGTTATGTACTATGTAAAGTTCAGATGAAGAACGCATTGATTTCAGTATTATGTACACACCTTTTAAGGTGTGTAAGGAGGGACTGTTAGTACATTTAAAATCAATGGTGATAAGGTGTAATTTGAATTAAATACAATATTTGATTTAAATCAGTTTTATTCTGAAAAACCGGAAGTTCACTAACTGTTAACTTGACACTTTTATTCTGAAAATTCGTCACTTCCAGTTAACATTAGCATCTGACAAATGCTGCGGTTTTAAACCATGATAGAAGGTGAAATGACATGTGATGTTCTAAACTGAGCACACTGGGATTAACACTCATTTATTGACGCTGAATAATGTGTAGCAGGGAATGTTTAAACACCACAGACACCAGAATGATGTAATTTAGCAACAGAAAAGGCACCACATGCATAGGACCCGCCCCCGATGACGCCGGCCAATAGGAGAAGACCTCAGGAGACAACAGGGAGGACAAACCAGGGAGCAGTCGCTTTCTGACCCCGGAGACTGGACTGAGCAGGCAGATGGGGAGAGTCTCTCCTTGCAATTTCATTTGTACACCACTGCACTTTTGTTTAATTAAATGCTGTTAACTTTTATAAGCTTCCCTTGACTCTTTTCAGTCTCTTCTGCCTTCAGGGTTCGAAATCGCTTACACTACTCTGGCACCATCATACTAATTAGTTTTCTCTAACGTTTCCTCAGATATATTGGGAAACCATAATGTTGCTTCCTAGCTTTGTGGGGGAGCGCGGCTCCCATACAAAGTGAAGGCCGGTGCGATGTGCTGTTCTGACTACCTCTTTGTGTTCTCTCAGTCTCTGCACTCGACCTTACTACTTTCAATATTGCAAGCTAAACACTTTCTCATGTAACTTTTCCCTTCGTTCCTGTCCACCCCATCACAACTTGGGGGGGGGGGGGTGATTGGGTCCATTTATTCCTAAATCACAGCACATACAATGAGCACAATAAGCAAATATTGTAATAATAAGAATCTTGTAATGTTATATAAAAATAGACTCCACCCTAGCTAGCCGCTAGCTGCTAACTGCCGCTCGTTATTATCAAATCCATCATAATAACAATCCATTACCATGCTGTCATGAATGCGGGGTGCTGTTACGTGTACGCAAATTGACGTGCTTGATGTGAACGAGCATTTTGGTTAAAGTTGCGCATGCGCTATGAGCGCACATACGGGTACTTCTCAGGCATGCCGGGTAATCTGTGACGTTTCGCTCTCTCAAAAGTAGGCCAATTTTATCATCATGCGCCAATGAGCAACTCTCATAGGAATGAATGAGGCACCGCCTCCCACGCTGTATCCGAGTGGTGTACATTTCAACAACTGAGTGACCACCTAAATAAAAATGAGTCATCTAGGTCGTGGGATAGTGACGTAATTGACACGACACACACACTGCAGAGTCACTGCAGAGTCTAGAGTGACTCCGTGAAGGTATTTCATGTTCGGGGTCATTTGTTTTTTGTATAACCTTGCTTCGTGCAAGTGACAATTGTTGTTGTCTTCTCTGTGAACGTTTTTTTCGCCGTTCTTTTGCCATTTTGAGATTTAAATTTGTAGCGGAAAGCTAACCAGGAAGTGTTTCACCACCACGTGACGCATCTGAACGAATCACGTTGTCAGAAGTTGACACCAGCCAATGAGATTTCATTTCTTGGTTTAAGACCCTTTTGCACTTTCACGATTGGTTGCTGATACAAAGGAAATGACCATATTTGGATCCGATGAGATTGTTCAGGAGAGACGCACCTTTCCAACGATATCTCTGATGACATGGTGCAAACAGCGGTCGCGGTACTTTATGTTACGTTAGAATGCTAACTTTTGGTGAATTTAGGAGAAATATACAGACGCAAATAGTAAAATAAACACTTAAATGTGTATTTTGTACGTTTTCCTTCCAAAAGCCTGAAAGAAAACATGTTATGGAATCAAAATAGCACAACATCTCAAAATTGACCAGTGCATGAAAAACGATGTTTTTGCCTGCCGTGTCTCGCCTTTAACAAACAATTTATGCGACTCGCATCGCTGACAGCCGGGCCCAGCCGGGCCCAGCCGGCACCGCCACCGCCTTTTTTTTTTTTTTTAACCGGCCCCCCTCCCCACTTTTGGCAGCACCCCCTGAGCAAAATGACTTCCTGCGGCTATGGATCATCCTTAACAGATGTCTGCTATCGGAAAAAGAGCAGAAAGCTGAATGAAAGCGGATTAACAATGCAAGATAACACATTAAGATAAACAATTCATATTGTGTAAATCGACCCACCCTTCTCTGCATGGAACAGCCATCAAGCAAGCCCACTTCCAATTAAAAACAACAGACTGACAGATTGAAGTGTGGTGTAAAAAGGATGGACGCACTGATGGACGGCTGCTCTGGAGGTAATTCACCATGCATGTGCGCGTGTGTGTTCGTGTGTGATCGCAAGTTCAAGGAAGAGAGGTGACAAGCCTTCCATTCAGGGACTGCCAGAACAACTCACGAGCCTATACAAAGAGAAGACAAAGCGGACAATCCACGCTCGAGGAGAATCACACAGAGGTGTGTTTTACCCAAGCGGTAAACTCTGGGGCAGAGCCGGGAGGACAATAAGGAAGTTTCACAAACTGCAGTTCATCTATTGGCCGATAGGCGATGACTGCAGAAAGGATCAATTTCCATAGACCCCCATGTTAAAATGCCCAACTTTACAGCAGAAATAAACATGTTTCTGCCCCTGGATGCAATACAAATTATTCGGGATATAGTTAGATTCCACCTTCATGATTATTAATTGTTGAGTGAATTGTTTTATAACGCAACCCTTTTATTTACATTAGGTCTTAACGTTTTTGCATAAATTAGGGCGTGGTCACTTTGATGGACAGGTACGTGCCTCACTGTCAGCTAACAGCAACTTGTCCACTCTGCTAGGCTACAACGTTAGCTAGTTGTAGTTACTGTACTTGATATATATATATATATATATATATATACAGTTTAGTTTATGATTCAGCCTTGGGTAAGACTTTTATAGTCTATGGCTATGATGCCCATAATGCTAAACGGGAACAAATGTTAAAAGGGGACCCAATTATCCCAGTGGTGGCCGCCGGAGTCCGCCGCCGGAGCTAACGGAGCCGCAGGGGGCTCCGTTAGCTCTGGCCGGCGTCCCGGCGCCGGAGTCCGGCATTATAACTGAAGATCAAGGAATGCAGCGAAATGCGGACGTGGTTCGCCTGCAGCCCACTGTAGTATTAGCTAAAGAAATAATGTTGAACAAGGCTTATTAAACTGAACATCGCCACAATTGTTCTGCTATGTATCAGTAGCCTACTTATTTTATTTTATTAATGTGTGAATGACAAGCATTAAGAATAACAAAAAATAGCAAATTGTCTTGCAAATTGTCTCGTTTGATTCTGAATGTAACGTGTATATAGTTGAACTACACTGTTTTATCAAAACCAAAGTAACTTGGTATGCATGTATTTCAGCAGGAAATGTGCAACATAGATGACATTTACCAACACAGACTATATAGAAATATTTGTAAAAGTTGCTAATGCATTATTAAGTGAATATGACAATAAAACACCTATGCTTTTTGACTGTCACATTTTTACATTTCAGCATTGCATCACTAATTGAAGTTCTATGTTTTGCTTGTTAAGCAGTTTGTAACCCTACACACCTAACATATAACTTTTCATGTATTTTTTATAAAGGTTTCCTTTAGCTTAGCTTAGTGACATATCTCCAATACCTGCAAACCCACTCTCATAAAGGCACTGATATTCTCCCTGCTGGTAGAGTGATGCAATGTTTGAGCGTCAGTGAAGCTTGGAGGCCAGAAAGTTGCTAACTCTGCACTCTGTCTCTGTGGAATATAAGCTCTTCTCATGTGGGTAAGTGGTGGAAGAAACCCATAAGGTATCTCCAGCTCTCCCTCTCTCTGCTGCACAACTTCATATCCTTCAGGGGGTTGTTATGTAGTGCATCTGCAGATTGATATAGCATGTTATGCATCGTCCTAAAGTGTAAGCACTGCTGTATATTCCACATGCTTCCTACATCAATTATTAACACTCTGCATTTGTGCAGTTGTTTCTGAAAAAACAGAAGGAACAGTCAAGTAGGAAAGGAAACATTGCACATTGTAATCATATGGTGCATCCTAAAACAACAGCATACAACCAAATCAAGAGGACCTATTCTGCTCATTTTCAGGTTCATATTTGTATTTTGTGCCTCTACTGTGACATGTTTAGTTGCTTTAATGTGCAAACATTTATTTTTTTCTCATATTGTCTGTTGTTCAGAAGTAAATCATTTGAAACTGAAATATACAACTTGGCATGATCATTATTATGTCAAAACCTTTAAGATAGCAGTCTTTTCCTTTTGTTACAATTCTCTCAGCACAGGTTAAACAATCAGGATACGATTTTCTTTGTCAGCTTCATAGCTTTTGACCATTTAATTTATATGACAACCAAGTTAGTTGACAATAGTATTTATGTTTGTCTCGGCCAGGGGTGCCCAACCTTTTTTGAACCGAGAGCTACTTGTTGCCAGTCTGCCGAGATCTACCAGTCCAAATAGAGAGGCGTAGCCATTACTGACAGCCTACTACCAGGTGAATACACACTTCTACTTGTATAAAACTGACCTTTGTACGATGAATACTTCATAAAATACTGCAGGTCCTTTATCTTACCTCTTTCTAATCTACACACATACAAGTATTTAACTGAAGTTACACAACAGTGTTGTTGATACAGAGTTGGAGTTTATTCACACGTCACATACTACAGTGGGTAATGTTTTCAAGAAACATTGAACAGTGCTGCCACATATGACACAGGACAAAAAGAAAAGACTCTGAACCCTTTCTTTGCCATTATATAAAAATAGTGTTGCTACAAAAGTATAAATTAGGCTTACTAATAAGACAACTCAGATCTGAAGCTACACAGGAATCTGCTGCCAAAGTGCAATAAAAAAGACAGAATTAATAGAATCAAACCCTTTTTTTGTATAACAAATTCCTTTAAAATAGGATGCAAGCAACACTAGTTTCTTAACCTGAATTGATAATAGACTTTAATCAATTTAAACAGAACAGATCTTAATGTTTGCATTCTTATACAATTTTGTACAATAATTATAATGAATAAGTTCAAACAAACTAAAACGTACAGCTGATTAATAACGGTATCTAACTTGAGTTTTTATTATATAAAAAACCTGTTGAAATGCTACTGTTATTTTTACTGTCCACCAAAAGCGCGTCGGCAGCCTCCAGGAAGGCTTCTTTCACAACTTCGCCGTCGTTGAAAGACTTCATGTGTTTCGCAAGAACGTGACTGACACGATAAGATGCTATGGTAGCAGCCTTGCTCTAGTTGTTGGGCCTGGTGAAAATGGACTGCTGTGCATTTAGCTGCCCTTTCAGGTCCCTCACCTTTTGGGAGCGTAGGGCAGAATTAGGAGGGAATTCAGCTATGGTTTAAGCTCGGTGATTGGATGTTGTAGCCGCAATGCACGTTGGGATATGGTGTTTATGCAATATGAAATCCGAAAAACCTTTTGAAAAAAATAAAATAATACTTTAATCCGAGTGTGCTTGCTTTTCTCTTTGAAAGTCATCACATAACGGCATTGTAATACACTATTCCGTGGCATTAAATATTACACATCTGCCGTAGTTCTTTATTTATAGAGCCCTGATTAGAAGACTTCTAGACGAACTGGAAGAACTGCCACCGAAACTGAATATGTGACGTGGATCATAAATATATCAGCAATTAAACAACATCTTCAATTTATTTTATTTGTATCACATCTTGTAATCATGTCTATAATTTTGAGCACCACATTTTTGAAAAGTATCGATAAGAGTATCGAAAAATACCGGTATCGATAAGCAGTATTGGTCGATATCCATCCCTAGTTATAAGTTAGCAAAATCAATCAAATGTAGGTAAATTATGCATGTGGGTGTTGGCAGCTCATCCCTTAAAACAGATTCCTCAGATTGATATAATAAGGAGAAATAGGAAGGATATATTTCAAGCTTGTTATTGTTTTTACTTTTCAACTATATGTTAGAAAATGTTTCCAACTTTAATTGACTGAATTTATTTGAAAAGTGGTCTTATTAACACATGAATATTACTGTGTAATATATTTTTATATTTATATTTAAGAAGTACAATATAAGACAAGCGCAAGTTTCATTTGTATATGCTGAGGGCCGATTCAAAATGCATCCGTAGTTTGGACACCCCTGCTCTAGACTAATGGTCATTAGAGGCCGAGTTGAAGTGAATAAGAGCATGAATCTAGGGACAAAGGTCTGTTTGTGTTCTTGACATAATTATAGACTATAGAGATGTCAATAAACCATTAAAGCCAACACCTGCTACACACTTCATGCAGCGCTCCATGGGATGGATTCAGCAGGTTTAGATGTGCTGTTGTGCAGGAAATAGGGAGCATTCATGTACTGTCACTGTTCAAAAAGGTATTCATAGGGAAGACAGAAATAGAATCATAAACCCCATTGAGCGCAGATATTTTTGGTATACGAATGACACTGCTGATGTTCCTTGTGCTGACTGTGAGCTATTTTTAAATAGTGATTGAAGAAAGAGTTGCTTTGGTAAAGATGCGAGAAATTGACTCTTTTAGGTGCAATGTGCAAGCTTTGTCAAAATGTAAAACATAAAAAAATAAATGAACTATCATTGTAAACCGGGAGTTGAGCAAGTATAATTTTTGTTGCAGAGATAATATCGGCCCCCCCCTACCTCACAGACCTGCTGCACCACCACACCCCTTCCCGCTGCCTCCGCTCATCAGAAGCCAACCTCCTATCCATCCCCACCCACACCAATCACCGGACCTGGGGGGACAGAGCCTTCTCCGTCGCTGCCCCCTCCCTCTGGAACTCACTCCCACAACCCATCAGAGACTGCACTGACCTCACCACCTTCAAAAAACTCACAAAAACTCACAAAAACTCACCTCTTCAATCTGGCTTTTAATGTGTGATTGTTTTTGTATTATTTGACTTTAACTTTAACTATATATGTATGTGTTTTTCCTTTCTTTTCTTTTCTCTTCACTATATCTGTAAAGCGTCTTTGAGCACCTGTAAAAGCGCTAACAAATTAAATCTATTATTATTATTATAATAAATTAGCATGCTAACTAACTAGTATTGATATGTCCGTTATTCTTGAGTCCAGGAGAGAAGTTTAGGATAAATGAGACCAATGGAGTCTCTCTCTTAAGTTTCAAATGGTATTTTAATTCAAATGTGGCGCGGTAATGTCACAAGCAGGATCGGGAGTTGAAAGAGGAGGAACGCAACTGCAGCTGCGTCCTCCGGGAGGGGGTGAAAGAAGGGGCAAACAAAACACATTTCGTTCCTTAAATACAGTAGGCTTGGCTCCTCCCGTCCGCTATCTCTGTTGTTGTTGACTTCCGCTCGTCCTCCTATTTCCCCACACACTTTTTCAAAGGATATTTACATCGTACATTTAACACATGACTAAACACGCCTTGGTTCTACACACCCGCCTGTATCACTTTTTGTCATTACAACAGCTGATAATATTTACGTTTGGTTTAACGTTGAGTTCAAGCTTCCGTCAGTATTTCAGAGATAACTTCCGGAATAGATTTTCAAAATAAACTTGTATCCCTGATTCTGGCGGAAGTCATTTCAAAATAAAAGCTTAACATACATTTTGCGTGAATACTTCTGTTTTTCAATAAAATCAACATTTAAGCTAAATTATGCCATTACAACATTGATTTAATTACCAACAGTCCCTCCTTACACACTTTAAAAGTGTGTACAAAATACTGAAATCAATGAGTTCTTCATCTGAACTTAACATAGTACAAAACTCATATAAAAACATACAGTCAAAAATGGAATGGTTCAATAACCTCAACTTTATAAAAATACAAAAATACTTTGTTTGTGCTTTAACATAGAAGTTTTCCCTTGTGCATAACTTCTAGTATTAATCATTCAATATCATTCTTAAAAATAGCAGCATGGCTTGGTATTGGAACATTTCTTTCTCCCTCCTTTGACAGAAACCATTCACATATCACGCTCAGTGTTAAAGCACTTGTTTTTACAAAGTGTCACAGGAACAGAGTATTTCTGAATAGTGCAAAGTAATATAAAACACAAAATGTACTATCTTAAAATAGTATACAAGAATACAGAATATAAATGAACTATCTTGGAATAGTGTAAAGTAATTTGAAATGGATTCACTCTATCTTAGCATTTTGGTTTGTTCGCTTTTCACATAATTTGGACAATCTCATCATCTACATCCATCTCTGTTTCTGGGGGTAGGTTGTCTTATTCTGCTAGCATTTGTAACCGTTATCTCTTGAGAAATGTACCCTCCTTTCTATCATACCTTTTAAGGTATGAAAGTAATATGTTCTCTAGAAGAGGCCGTCGTGATCAATTTGTCCTCCATATCACCAAACATCTACTCTGGCTTTCCAGACAGTCATTTCTGGGAGAAGATTTTGGTCAGTTACAACAGTTGCAGAATTTCACTTTAGTGTACTATCTATACAAATCTAAAGACAATTCATCTATCGAGCTGTTTCTATCTTATTCTTATTTCTATTTATTGTTTTGTTCCAGCTCTGCCAAATCAGTCCTAACTTCCAATCATTTCTGGAAGGTGCCAGTGAAGGGTGACAATGTGTGAGGTGGTGTCAATTTGCTCCTTTTATCTTTACCTTTAAACCGGAGTGCATGTGAAGTTCGTTACAACTTCTAACGGTTCCGTCCACCTGGGTTCAATCTCACTGTCTTTTGTGAACTTTCACCCTCACCCAATCACCTGGCCGAAAGTGAGTGTCTTTTGGTGTCTCGTCTGGTGTCTCTGCAGTTCTCTGAACCTGTGTAGACAAGACTTGGATAATATTACTCAGAGCCCTGACATATTCATACACTTCAATTTATTTGATACCCAAAGCTGGATCACTCCCTCCTTGGAGAAGGCCCAAACCTCTGCATACTTGTTGTTGTTAAACACTTATTTATTAACTACTACGTCACTGAAATCAACCTATCTGTATAATCATGACACTCCCTCCTTTGAGCATAACATGCTCAATTAATATGATTACCTTATTATGTACAGAACGTGTAAAACGCATAACGTTGTACCAAATCAATATAACTGCTCCGTGTACCCTTAAGGCGTACAAAAATATCATATGGTGTATTGTATAAAAACATATTCACTAAAAACCTGCCATTAGTACAAAAAATAGTTTAATCTGTTTCAATAACGGCTTCAGTCAGGGTATTATGCATCATTGTTTCTGCGAAAAATAATACCCCTGGTTTGGATAATGCATCTCAATAATTCTAGAATTAGAGGTTTGTCTGACACTGCTGAACCAACATATGATAAAATATTTCTCTAAACTAGAGTGAAAATACGAACTATTTTCACAAAAGGTAATATGTCGAGGACATGAAGGGCTTGTGCCCCTCACTAAAAATGAGATATTGCCTTACGCACTACATTATAAATCAGTAAAGTCACTCAAGAATAAATAGATAAAGACTGATTTTTTTAAACCGTTATAAAATCCTAGAACTCCTTCATCTAAGCTCTCAACCAGTGTTATTCTATTTAGTTTACAGCTCATGCCTTAGAACAGATACTTCAGACCTATTATAAAATTGTGTCTATGAGAAAATGTAATCTGACTCCATAAATCACATAATTTTTCAAAAAAAACTAGGCTTCCACTAATAATAAATGAAGTTCCCTTTAAACACAGCCCCGGTCTTCTGACGGGGTCTATCTATGTACTGGCTGGTTGGTTGTGCCAGTCTCTGTTCTCCCTCTAACAGTCACTCTCTAGTTCTGCTGGGTTCTTGTTGACTTCTTCACTGGTTTGAGACCTATCGGAACACCTCCCTTTGTAGCCAGACTTCACCACAGCAGAATCGAGTTTCTGTTTTCAGGTCTCAACAGCTTCTCGTCAGGTGTATCGCCGTCCCTTGTACTGCAGTCGGAGTAAACAGGAGGACTTGGTAAGGATCTCCCGTCTACATATTTTGGGAGGAAATCCATCGTCTTGACCTCACTAGCTGTGTGGACTCAATAGTTTTCTGTGTGGGGGAACAACATCACTCGTAATCTCTATCCTTCTCATAATTACAAAAATAGTCTGCTTAATGTTCTATTATATTTTAATCTTTACTAATCTATTCATGTTTTAATCTTAAATGCAATATGCTACTCTAATAAAAAATGTTCTAATAACATTCTACTTCTCCCTCCTGTGGTGTCAGATGTGGCTTAATGTAGCTGGATTTCAAGATACCTCTCTGGTCTGAAGATGCATCACCTGGTGGTCTGGCCCTCTGAGCTTCCTCATTGGAGAAGATGGCAGGCTGTCTGGGGTATTTGGTCCCTGTTTGGAAATCCTGTTCCTCTTTGACATCCCTGGGAACCCCTGCCTCTGCCGTAGTCATGGAAACCTCCTCTTTGTTGGTAACTGCATGGAGGGTCGTTGTTTGGTGCAATGTTCTGCGGACACTCTCTGGACCAATGTCCCATTTGGTTGCAATGGTAACATCCCTCAAACCGGAAACCTCTTCCTCCTTTTTGTCGGTTCTGCATCTGAATCTCTGGCATTACTCGAGTTTGAACCGTTGGAAGTTTCTGGACTGCATTCTCTGGTTCTTTGGCCATCTTTGATGCAGCTGCCATTTGCCTTGTCGCTTTCTTTCTTCCTTTTCTCTGTCTTGACTACGTTCGGTTTGTCTTTCTGCCATCTTGTCCTGGAATCTTCTCTCTTCTCGTTGTCTTTTCTCCTGAAGTTCTAGGTAATCATGTTCTCTTCTTTCCCAGCATGCTTTGCTTTCTCAGCTCTCCTCGTCTTCCTCCCTGCAGTTTCTTCCTTTTCCTCCTCCGTCACCTTCTTCTTCACCTCCTCTTCCTCCCTCTTCCTCCTGTTCTCTCGATCGTGTCTCTCTCCTCGTCTTCTTCACCTCGCCACCATCTTGTTTTGGTGTTTTCTCCTCCATCACCTTCGTCTTTTGTGTCGTCAACTTTTCTATCCTCAGATGTCCCCTCTTTGATCGTCCACACCAAGAGGGTTGTCCTGCTTGGATCCATGCTTGGTGCTCTCGCAGGTATTCTCCATTCTCATAGTCAATTACAGCTTTTCTATGGGCTATCGTTGGTCCCGGTTGATCATCTGCTGGAATCAATTCTCTTGTTTGCCATTGTCCCCACAGTTTCTCTATGTGATTCCATGTCTTCTGTCTACGTTTTGGAACCGTTGTAGCATCTAATCTGGTTTTTACCCTTTCCTTGATGTCTGCAGTTGAGCCTGGCTTTATGTCTGGCTTCAACTTGGTGCCATTTGGTGACATGGTTCTTGAGTACTAGGATACAATTATTAAGTTATCAAAGATGCAGCACTAATCCTCCGACTAGTACCCTTGTATTCCTTATAAAAATGTCCTATCTCTTCAGATTTTTTTTCAAAAAGTTAAAATGTTATGTATTTTTTATTTTATTTTTTATTATTCTTTTAAAGATTTTTAAAAAAAAATTTATTTAAAAGTTTAAGATTTTATTTTATTAAAAAATAAAAATTGCACAATGTTTGGATTTTTGAAATATGAAAAGGAAATATTTTGAAAATTCAAATCTGGTATTTAATGTGTACCCTGAAATGCATATGATTATGCAAATTTCGTGACTTGTGTTAGCTTCAATATATCTGTGTTTGAATATTCTAGAGTCCAGCCTGAAAGACTATTATGTAAGGTCTCTTTTATCTTAAAAATAGAAACCATATGTGTTCTTTTAATAACACTCAAGATTAGACTCCAGGATATTACTGCTGATGTTATTATTGATACTCT
>CALSBZ010036698.1:0-10412 GCA_943591055.1 Gobionotothen gibberifrons | reverse complement strand
TTGTGTATTTTATTATGTGAAGCACTAAATGGTTTTATCTACTAAACTAAAGCAAATAAAGAGAGTAGGCCTGTTACACTGAGTGATATATATTTTACACACTGCTCTGATTTCTGCACGGACCTCACAGCTGTTCTCACTGGAAACATCACGTCGCGATGAAAGCAGTTTCTAAAATAATATCCAGGGGATGCATGCAGAGCTGTCATTGGCTGAGATAAGTCCGGCCGTGCGTCACGCCTCCACCGTTCCCGGAAATGCATCCACGGAGGATCCGTGGAGGAACCATCAGTGTATCCTCGGTTATAGCTCCTCCAGAGAGCCTCCTCGACGCTCGATCCTCGGTCCTCGGTGTGCATTTAGAGAAATGAGATGTCCTTCAAAATGGCGCGCTGAAATTCATTTCCGGGTCACTACCGGAGGACCGAGGATTCGAGGAGTCGAGGAGGGGACATTTGAGTATTGGGAAGCCTCTACGGAGACAGCTCCGTTTAGCTCCAACCGCTGGAGAAGCTGCAGTACATATGCAGGAGCCCGTACGTGGCGCTGTAACTTCCTCCACAAAAGCAGCGAAGAAGCATGGTTGTCATGGTTGCCCTTCTGTTTATTCTCCGCGGTGGGGGCCGAGGTCAACGTGTATTAAAGTTAAAATCTTCCGGACAAAATTATAATTATCCGGACCGAACCACAACTGTCTCTGGACTCTGAGCTAATTATATTTATTTATATATATTTCATATGTATTATCTGTATTATCTGTGTTATCTGCGAGACATCGCCACAACGCAACGAGTCCAAATGTTCCGCTATGTCCACTGCAAACAGCGCTCTGCATGTACGACTGTTCCACTGTCTGTGTGTGTCTGTCAACGTATTGGTCCAATCACATTCAGCATCCCGTCAGCGTTTCTTTCCCCCACCAACAGTCTGCGAATCAGAGGCACAGTAAGGCGGGTCTTCGCGGACGCGGGTGGGAAAAATGCGTGTCTCGTCTCTTTCAACCTGTCTGAGTCAGAGCGAGAGTTTACAAAAAAGAAAGTCAGAGCGAGAGTTAACAGCTCATCTAGTTGCATCTGTACTGTAGCTAGTAGCCTAGTTTCACCTACCAGCTGCCACCCCAGTTGGCAGCTTTGTTTTGAAAGAAAAGTTGTGGCTCATCGGACATTTATGAGAGAAAGTCTCTAATGTCCGAGTGCAAGTGAATGCAGCACAAGATGCACGTCTTGTAACCCCCCCCCCCCGGACCTGGCGGCGATTTCATTTGAACGGGACGGCGCAAAACGAGAAGAATTCCGACCCAAGTACTGAAGGAATGAGGTATTTGCGGCTGTACTCAGCATTGAATCAATGTACGTTTGTGAGGCGTTTTGCTGAACAACATGGTAATCGCCGCATTCAGCTGTAATAGGCATGTCAACTTGATGCTCTGCTCACGGATGAGCATACAAAACTGTTAAGGTGATGACCTTACGTGTGTACATATATTTTTTTATATTGTTGACTACCCCTGCTCTAGCTAATGCTACAGTATATGCGCTAACCGTAGCTCTTCGGGGCTCCATAAAAGCGTGGGTTGTCGAACATAAATGTAAGGATAAAATAGGTTTGTTTGTTAGAAGTGAGCTTTACAATAGATAGTAATCTGGATGCAGCATTTTGGTTACAACAGGTCCAAAATGCTGCAGCCAGATTACTCACTCGGTCCAAAAAAACATGCCACATCACTCCGATCCTTTATGCCCTGCACTGGCTTCCTGTCCATCTCAGAACCCAATTTAAAGTACTGGTCTTCACTTATAGAGCTGTCCATGGCCAGGCCCCAGCCTACATTAACGACCTGATCCACCCTCACAGCACAACCCGGGCCCTGAGGTCCTCTGAGCAAGGCCTCTTAAAGGTGCCCCGAACTAGGCTAAAGACCAAGGGGGACCGTGCCTTTGAGGTGGTGGCCCCAAGGCTCTGGAACAAACTCCCCCAGACATTAAAAACCTCGGCCTCAATAGAGATTTTTAAGGGGCAGTTAAAGACCCACCTCTTCCGACAGGCCTTTGGGTCGTCGGAGGAGGTGAGTTAGTAGCTGTCTTTTTATTGGTGTTTTATTGTATGTTTTATCCTATGTATTACCTGCTGCTGTTTTATGCCTTTTATTCTACATTTTATAGTTGTACTTTGAACTGTGTCATGCATACTGTACTGTAAAGCACTTTGTACATCCGTGTTGAGAAGGGTGCTATATAAATAAAGTTTTACTTACTTACTTTACTTTTCCTTTGTGGGGGTCTGCCCCCAAAAAACAGTCTTCAGTCCTGAGAATGTCAAATAAGACGGTGTGTAAAACTACACTGCCCAGCCAAAACAAAGTAGCCACTTTGATTTAACTAGGCCAGTAGGTAAGGACTGTCCACTGGATAATAACTGAAGTATAAAAGAATGCATGACTGAAGTGATGGAGACCATGTTTGAAGGCAAACAAAAAGAGGAAATAACAGGTCAAATCAAGCAAATCCCCCTCTCAGATTCCACAGCAACCAGAAGAACATAAACACTGGCTGGTGATTTGATTCATCAGCTTTGTGATGGAATACAAAATGCACAGTGCATTTCCTTAGCTGTGGATGAGTCCACTGACACCACTGACAGTTGCTGGTGTTTGTGAGTTTTTATGATGAGGCAAAGGGGGAGTTTGTTGAAGATGTGTTGGGCCTGACGAACCTCAGTGGACACACAAGGGGGCAAGACATTTATAAAGCAATAATGGGAATGCTGAATGAAAGAGGGTGCAGCTGCCTTTATTCATAACTGTGCAGCTCTTACACTGCGACTCTGAGGGATCAAGCACTGACACAATAACAATGAAAACTGCTGCATACAGATTATTTTTGTTTTTGCAACCTCGTGTTAAGAATCTTGTTGCAATTGTTTAAAAGTTTGAATGACCGTAATAAACTGACCTTTGTCTTATTGAAAACATTTTTTTGGACCTTTAAGATTTGTATTTGAGTACCCCTGGTATAGGGCGTACACACGGAGCCGTTGGACCCCCCAGAGCGTTGCGTATGCCTTTCTATCCACCTTGGGACCCGTTATCGTTTCCGAAGTCGTTTACTGTCATATTCGGTCGTCCTCGTGTGGCCCAACGGTCTATATGGCACTAAACAGTAACGCAAACGACCGTTATCGTCCTCGTGTGGCCGGGGCCTTAGTATTGTGCTGCAGTAGTTTATGGACTGAACAAGTCATGTATGCTGTTCTAGATGCCGTTGTGATTAGCGAGGAGGAGTCCCGAACAACGAGTGATGGCAGTGCTCCGGAGCACCGTTCAGCTCGAGCACAGCAACGCAGACAGGTAAGAAATAGGCATAGCAAAACGACTGGAATTGTGATTTTTTTTTTAGACTTTAGATCATCGTCAGTAAGTAAAATAAGCAATACCACTGTGTGGAAATGCTCTGTTACTAGTAAAGTAACGTGCCAAAAGTAAAAGTAGTAAGAATCACTATTAATGTTGCAGCTAGTAAAATTGTGTGTGACATCCCAATATATTCTTGTATATTCTTCATTGTTAAGTAGTGTGCCGCAGACACATGGACCTGCACTGCTTTCCACTTATTTTGGACTCTGCTTTGTTTTTGATTTTTGCACTTTAAACTGGTCTCATATTTATTCATACTTATATTCATTTGTAATTATCCATCTACTTCCTGACTGTATACAGTATTTGCACATACTCATACTCATACATATATTTATATTCATTATCAACAGGCTGGACATAATGTAATTCACTTTCACAATCATTGTAAACATCTAGGGCCAGAACTGTCTTTAGTTCATCCTTACTGTTGTTCTGTTTATACTTATATATGTTATTCTTATATCCTTATGTGACCTGTACCTGTCCTGTGTTTTTCCATTCTTATTAGTGATGCTCCGATCGCCAATTTTGGGGCCGATCGCCGATCGCCGGAATCAGTATCGGCCGATACCGATCGCCGATCCGATCGAGTGGGCGGGGCCTAAATGGAAGATTTAAACATCACTTTAAATCTTCCATTTAAAGTGATGCTTAAAACTCAGTTAATGGGGCTCATTCACTGGCGCTTCAACAAACAATCAACTTAATTATTACATTAAAATGATGTACATTATTCAAGTTTACATTCACTTTCACCTTAGTGGCCTTTTACACTTGCATTTATATATAGTTTTGCTGTGTTTTACACTTTTGTATTTATGTTTATAGTTTGCTTGGTTATTTGCACTTGTTTGATGATTAAACTGTTTTTGTTTGTAACACGTCTTTTTATCGTGATTTCCTCTGTGTTATAGTAGATCTAAACAAACAAAACAGACCACAAACAACTTTCTTAATTTATTAGAAAGATTTTCTTTTCATGATCTGTTATTTTCTCAAATGTTCTTATTATGGGGCAGTACTTACTTGTGCTTGAAATTCAAATATTTACTCGGTAGCTCGTTGAACGTCCAAACACATGGTCTGCGGCGGCGACTTTGCAAATAGTATAACTTCTGAATTACACATACAAAGCATACATATTTTAATACGTAAAAGTGGTAGCTAAAATGTATTAAATACTTGAAACACTTTGGTGGTATAGTGACCATGACCCTAAACACATTTCTAGTTAGCGAACGTTAGCTTACCTTGGCATTGTCGTTTTGTAGTGATTAGAGTCGCCTGTCGTCTGCGCTGCGTTGTAGGATTGCCGAAAGTCTCCTGTTTTTATCTTCTGTATTTCGTCTTGCTATACTCAGCCTTTTCTGAAACAAAGTTTGCCTCCTTACAGTGATAAAAAGCCACATACCAAGAACAAAGTACACGATCGCTTCCATATCCTCCATTGTTATGGTGTTTGTGAGTTGTGTCGCCTTGAAGATGACGTCACGGCAGTTTTACTCAGCGTCGCTCCGGGTTAGGGTTAGGGTTAAGCTTTTATTTTTAAAAGATTCACCTAACATGGTGTTGTAAGTGGCTAGGAAAACATGGATAGTTTATGTGCCTGCAAAAGTACGGCTCAGAAATCAGGTCACAATGTATGCCCAGCTTTAGTTAAGAGTGAGGGATCTGATATATTATCTTGCCTGTCAATCATATATCTGCCTGTTGACATTCAGAGTATTTGCTGAGTATTAAATCTGCTGCTCCTCTACAACCCAACAGGCAGCATCCACATTCATTTTGCTCTTGGTTAAGCATGCAAAGTGCCCAAATCTGCTCAGATTTTGCCCTGAGATGATATGTAATGGAACGTGTCGAGGCCCGCAGCAAATGACCTGTTGTTGTTCAACACGTCTGCCCCGTCTAAATGAATGAGGAATACACCAGGCCTGACTGCTCGCTCTAATCCCAGATTATCTCTGCCAGTCCAATCCAGAAATAGGGAAAATATTGGCAGAAGAAAGGGGATTATTTGACGGTGGCGAGGGATTGTGGAGGGACGTGCAGAATGTACACTTTTTGTTCACAACATAACACACATACAGATATACGCATTTATTAGAGTGACAAATGCCGTTTCAATTCACTGTGCACGTTTCACACTGAGGTTGCATTACTTGTTCATTCATGAGACATGTCAATACGGGAGGCAAGCAATCACCATGGTGACACGAACCATGACTCTGACACACAGCATGATCTTCATCCCCCATCGCACTCCTCCACCGAACCCTGCCATCCATCTTTCTATCTAACCTCCATCATCATTCCACAGACAACAGATCGGTAAACACTAACAGAAAACGTAAATTCATTGTGATCCATACTTTATTTCTTTGTTCATCGACCCTGCAAGTGTGAAAGTGAATCGCCTTGAACAGCTTGATTTTATCGACGTGTTTTTCACTAACTGAAAACAATTCAACAGTTTAGGAGCATGAGTGCAGTGCATGACATTGTCTGGAAATAGATTGAAAAGGTTATTATATATCGACAGGTGCAGAGTGAATGGGCTTCCTTGTTGCTAGCAGAAAGGGTTTGGGATACTAGTTTAATAATTAGGTTAACTTTTATCTGAGGTGGAGTCATTGTTCATTTAAAGTGTTTCAATAACAATGTCACACTTGCTTTAAACAGATTCTTACACAGGCATATGTCAGAATCTCACTCTGTGACCGGCTCTATCAAAATGTGTCACTTCAACCCAGAAACACATTTTGAGTTACCAACACTGTTGGAAATACTTAGCTTTCTGATAGTGTCCTTATTGTTTTCGTTCTCCATATATTTAGCAAAATATGTTCTCAAGACACGATTCTGAGAAAAATAGTGGCTTATTTTCAGCCCATGTAAAGTGGTACATTCATTAAATAGTAAAAAAATAAATTGTATTTGTGAAGTGTGGTGTTCATTAGAGCAACTTAGTGGCTAGTGCCGCAACAAAATGCCAATTGTAATAGAAGTGCTAGAAATGTTGAGTGAGGAATGCTTGAGAAAAAGGCCTTCGAAGTTTTCAGACAAGTTTTTAGCCCATTATTTTAAGAGGTGTTTCAAGGCTTAGGACCACCAATGGATTGGCTATGATTCTGAAATATTTGTTTGTCTATAAAATACTTAGAAGGCTAACCCTCTCGTAGGGTTTAACAGTCAGCAGACAGAAGACGGAGATGCATCCATTGTATCGATTAGGCTAACGACATTTTTAGATAGTTTTTTTACTTGAATAAGGAAAAATCGGCGTAAGTGAGTGTGAGTGTGTTTGTGTTTATGTGTGTGCTGTGTGTATTTGTGTGAAACACTAGCAACACACACTGCCTGTTGTAACACCTCTGTATGGGCTCAGAACAGTCTCATAATACACACATGCACACAGAAGGATTCACACTTGTATTTCCGGATCCACACTTGTGTTTTTCAATGCACACACAAATGTGTTCCGTTTCATATGCATGTAAATAAAATCCAAATACAGAAAAAAGTTGTATATATGTATTTGTGTACGCAGCTCTGCATGATCACCTGATGCTCCGGCCACTGTTTAGCGAGCTGACCGGACAGCGCAAAATGCGTACATGAAGCGCTACGTCATGAACGCAAGACATCTACCCTCGTGGGGGCGCGCTCATGTGATTGGCTTAGAATTGAGGAGACATCTGATTGGCTATAGATAGAAAAAAGTACAAGTACGAATCGGCTGACCGTCAGGGGAGTCTCAAAAAACCCACACACGAATGCACAGCGATCCGTGCACAGAAAGCGGTTTGTGTTTGCAGGTTCAGGGGATTTAAACGGAAAACTAATATGTGAGGATCAAAAATACATATATAAAACTTTTTTCTGTATTTGGATTTTATTTACATGCATATGAAACGGAACACATTTGTGTGTGCATTGAAAAACACAAATGTGGATCCGGAAATACAAGTTTTTTTTTCTTTAGTTTGTCTGCTTGCTGCTCTTCATCGTCTCTTAACAAGCATCAATGCTACATTTATCATCTGAATTTGGAAATAATATTTTACTATCCAAAAGCCATGGCTTTGTTTTTATTTTAGTCAGATCCTGTTGCTATTGGCTTGTAATTCATTATTCCAGGAATAGGAGGATGGAGTGGCTGAAAAGCCCGTCTTTACAAGCTTTAAAAAATGTATTTATCGTCAAGCTAGCTAGCTACCAATGCTATCGTTTGCTGTTGCTAATTATTACAGACTCTACAGATAACCAAATGAGATCAACGTAGGCTTATATTCAGACCATTTACAGTGATACATTCATTAAATAGTAAAAAAAAAAACATGTATTTGTGAAGCGTGTTGTTCATTAGAGGAACTTTGTGGCTAGTGCCGCAACAAGAGGCCAATTGTTGGTAATAGAAGTGTTTGAAAAGTTTGAGTGTGGAAGGTCAAGTAACTGGAAAAACTAAATGAAAAATATGGAAGAGGATAGTGACCCAAGGAGGAAAAGTATCAGGAGATGAAAAAAAAAGATAAGTGCACCATCAGGGTAATTCTACTGCAGTGCATTTTGACATATTTCGCATATGCACCTATGCATGGAACATGTAAGTAGAGAAGTACACAAAGTAAGAAAGAGCATATCTCTTGACGAGGCTGGCAACTCCATACCACCCATTTGTAGAACAAAAAATATGTATAAAATCAGGTGTGTTTTTATTTTGCCAAAGTTCAACCCAAAAAGTAGACGAGATGAAATGTCATAAACTTCAAAATGACAACATGAAATGGAAAGAAAGACTTACATAATGTCACACTTTCAGCAGTCATACATCTATATACCAAAAAATGTGAGGTAATCATCTGAGAGGGGGATTCACAATTTCCAGGTATTTTCCTAATTTCTGCTGCTCATTTCTGCTGCTATGCCCTGTCTCATTTTATTAGGGGAAAATCATTGGGCTTCCTCTCAAAGACATATTCTTTGTTTAAAATAAGAGCAGCTTTTATTTTGTAGCTTTGTGTGTTTGCATGAAACCCTTTTCAGCATGCGACTCGATGAACAACACATTTTTCATCATCATCCTATAATAAGAAAGACTTGGGATCAATCATCCTTCATTTATATGATAATCTCTGAGATAGAGAGCTTTGGCAATGTTTGAAATGTGGTCAAGCCAATAAAGCCCCTTTGTATTGTATTGTATTGAGCTATAGAACATAACAGATCAATCCACCAATATCCGCTCCACTCTCCAATGTCTGCTTTGTAAAGTCTTCTTATAACATAATATCCTTTGCCCTTCAAAGACACTCCTTTGAAAACTGCACAATGTCACAAATAAAGGCTTCATTTTCCACCGGAGTGTTGAGTGCAGATATGTAGTATAACAGCCTTGTATTTGATCTTAGCGTCTTTTTTAAAAATGCATATAAAAAAATATGGCAATTGCAAACGACAGCACATCCTGTCACGACCTTAACACAAACTGGAGAACCCAAATGCACGACCCAGAGACAGTCTTGAATGTAGCAAAACAATTATTTTTAATTTCAAGCAAACAGAAAATCCCTCTTAACAGAGTTGGTACTGGATCAAACAAAAAGCGCTCACAAGGAGGAAAAAACAAGCGTAACAAAAAGAGAATTTAAGATTAATTTAAGTCTGCAAAAAATAACAAAATAACAAAACCTGACTAGACTGGAAATGATCCTCTCTTGGCTGAAGCCTGGCACGACCATCCATGGAAACAGGACAGGGGGAGACAGGACTATTTAAACATGAGGTGAGTGGGAACCTATGGTGGGAACAGGTGGAAACAATCAGGGGCGGGGCAGACGCTGATGAGGGCAGGAAAACACACAAAGGGAGGAAGTAACAGGGCCTGAACTGAGAGACAAGAGGTAAGTACAAAATGAAACAGGAAATGGAAAACGAGACATGACATGAAACACGGGGACTTAACTAGAGATGAAATGACATAAATAGACAGACATGACATGACGTGAAATAACATGAAAAGACAGACATAACACATAAACATAACTAACCAATTTGACGACACAACACATCCTCAGGGATTACACCGCAGCCTCCTAGCAGATGTGGCATCTGGGATTACAATTAGAGTAATATCATCCATCATGTGAAAGCCTGTTATGTTAACACAACAGAAGAGCCTCTGAAACGTAATAACAGGATGAAGGTTTGTGTCCTTATAACTTTATAATTCTTCTCCTGATAGTTTTCCTCCACTGGTCACTATCCTCTTCCATATTTTTCATTTAGTTATTCTAGTTACTTGGCCTTCCATTCCCCTCATGTGCACAATAGAAGCCATGTCTCTGCTTTCCGTTTTACCTAAAAGCTGTAATGGTGGGCTTTAATAAGCTTTCTCCTTTCCCCTCTTCATATTTAATGTGCTCACCATTACTGAGCAGGAAAAAGATGGAGCAAATTATGGACATAAGGTCTGTTTTATAACAACCCTGTATCCTGTAAATAGTTTTCTGTTGAAAATGAGTTGTATAAAAGGTTAAAGTTAGGGTAGGTAATATATTCAAACCCTTTTAATGTGTCTTCCGACCAATTAAAGATATAAAACGCTCTAACACGAAGATAACATTTATTCGGCTATTGCGGGCCTTTAATACATGTAAGCCCGTCCACTCGTTCAATTTGGTCCACTTGAAATTATTGGACATTCTTTCTGTCAACTGCCTTCCTACACACACTCATGCACTCATCGATCTATTTACAGTTCAATACATTTGGTAATCAATAACAATTATTTTCCCCAGCTCTTAGGTGGATTCGTCATGGATGTAAAGAAGTTAACATGGATACAGCGTTGGAGGCGGGGTCGGTTAATTCCTATAAAAGTTGCTCAAATGGCCTGACCCGAGAACAAAAAATAACCACATCTTTATAATATATTCCGGAGATCTCCTCCCAGATAGCAAAAAGTCATTGAATCAACATTGAGATATTGTCACGC
>CALSBZ010036692.1:205709-231350 GCA_943591055.1 Gobionotothen gibberifrons | reverse complement strand
TTCGAAAGCGCTGGAGACGCTGTAGTACATATGCCAGGCCTGTAGGTAGTGCTGTTCTCACAGAATCAGCCCGTGAAAAGACAGTGTTAAATTGAGCGAAATGAGGAATGGCTAAAATGCATGATCTGTTTGGTATTTTGAAAAATAAAAAGTATAAATATGCCTTATATAGGTATGGTCCTACACTATATTATTCAAATATAGCATGATAGGTCCACTTTAATTCAAGTCATTTTGGTTCTGGTTAGGTCTTAAAGTTTGTTTTGTGTTTATGTTAATATCAGGGCGTAGTCTGTACAATTGTTTTTAAAGTGCATTGCTCTTTGAAAAGGTGTATTAGCATTATAAGGCAACTTTGATATTATTATCTGTGGCGGAAAATGGTCTGAAAGTGAGAAATGTCGCAGTTATTTCTGGGACAACACTATATAGTACAACAACAGACTTTAACACAACATCCAAGATATCAAAATGAATCAATCAGAGCCTTTAATTCACGACATACACTTCATGCTTTCAGCGCATATTTATGTTTTAAACAAGATGTTTCTGGACGGTATACAGGTGAGCACCAGACACACCTAAAGCTTACAAAATGACCTTGTTGGTGCAGTGAGGCTAATAGAAAGGAGAAGATGTCTTCAACAATGTAGCATCATTACAGACTCTCAGCATGGACAGGCAGGACAGAGGAAGAAGTGAGACGAAGACTCAAACCAGGAGCCAAATGCCAAAGTGTTCAGCTGCAGTGAGTCGGAGGACTTAGCAGCGCTGCAGTGTGGACCAAAAGGTCAACAACATGTTTAAACCAGGGGAGGACCTCCACACTGAGACAATGGCACAATGCTGTTCTATTATTAGTTCTGATACACACACAGCGTCTGCTCGTGACATTTGTTGAACGACGATGAAGTCACAGCAGGCCGTCTGTCTCCCTTATCAGATCATTACCTTGTGTAAAGTGCTGCGATCACTCATGTTATTGATCCGGGAAGATGTTTTTACTTCACTGTGGAGGAGGCCATCAGAAAAGGTCTTGAGGATGTGTTTATTTCAGAAATTAGGTGTGATTACATTTTCTAAATCTATGTATTGCTCTGTAAATACTCCACCAGAACAAGTGGGGTGTTCAGTCATAAGGTTGAGTTTAAAGAACCGTAGCTGTGCTTTTAATGTGTAGGTTATTATTTAGGTAAAGTTGACTGTAATGGATGCTCCTTGATGACAGTTAAGAAAGTTTCTATTGTTTGTTTCTGTCTATTGTATTCCAATAAAATGTCTAAATGCTGTTGAAAGCATGCTAGAGAAAAACCAAAGATTCCTACTTTGGTTATTATTCTTTCTTTAAAGCAGTCGAGTTAAGTAAACGGAGTCTATACAACCTGTAATCAGCCTATCAACAAACCTACATGTGAATAAACGCCATCACTCATTCTCAAATTGACTCATACTTCTGAAAATAAATTGAAAGGACATGACCTCAGTGCTCTCAAGGCAGCTGCAGACACTTTGATAACGCAGTGTTGTCAGAATACAAGTAAATGAAGACAATGCAAATCACTCAATAACATTTTCACTGACGCTCAATCTGGGATTAAACCACTTAAATCATCATTTAAAACATCTAAAAATACAATATATTTCAACCGTTAGAGACACTGCATTATTTTACATGTTACCTAGTAAGGATATGAGGTTCTAATTTATAATATAGGCTAAAATTGAAGGGATTTTGTTGGGAAAGCACAGTGGAAATAACACTAAATACACGTCAGGTTACTGCCCCTGCATGGCAGTGATGGGGAAGGTGCGAGTCCTCACAGAGACAGTTACAGAGCCCACATGTATGAGTGGATAAATGTGTTTTCTCACTCACCGGCATCATGTTGGCAGTCTTCCTCTCTGTCGCACCCAGTCTGCAGCAGAAACCATCAAAGCATCCTCCTCCTCTGAAGTGTGTGTTCCTCCTCTGTTCGCTTCATTTACACCACATGCATCCTCATTATTATAATTACTATTATTTATATTTCCTCCTCGACCTGTTGCAGTGACCCAGCGGGCCTTTTCCCTCTGCAGGTCCAATCCCTCTGGAGGACAGGTGGGATAATTAAAAATTAAAAATATAAAATAATACAATTTTCGGAGGAGATTTTGCAGGAGACAGCTCGCAGGAATAAGTGTGTGTTAGTTGAGGTGATGGGAGCAGAACACAAAGAGCAGCTCTCCTGCTGAGCGGTAATCCTGCTCAACGACCACGATCCGTCTGACTGTGTGTGAGTGTGTTTGGGTCACAACCATTCAGTCAACACACACCAGGGAGGGGAATACCTCTTCCGGTGAGAGATTTCAGAATAAAAGCAACATTTGTCGACAAGATGAGATATTGTATATTGTGTATTGAGTCACGTTAAAGGAGCAGCAACAGGAATGAGATTTGAACTACAGGATAGCACAGATACATGTTCACACAATGATACATTTAATGTTATGCTGTTGTTGAAATAAATTCAGGAAGTTTCTCTATAATGTTATAAAAAAAAGGCATGAAACCAATAAAATACTCAATTAAGTGAATACCCTTTTAAATAAGAAAAGATATGATCAGAGAATACATTTACGCTAAAAATGAGCTTACAGGGTAGTTCATATTTGTCATAACTATTTCTGAATTATGATGGGAAATGATGGATAATGTGGAAAATACAAAACAAATTAAAAAGTCATTTATTTCATATAAATGTGGACTCAAAATAAATGATTGACACAGTTTAGGCTTTCAGACTCTCATCATGTCTGAAAATATGTTTGTCATTGATGTAGATGTTTCTGTGCTCTGCAGTTTACCCGCTTTTATTTTGAAGGACTTGTTATCGATGTTCCGGTTTTAATATGTTCAATTTGACGCAACTCGTCACCAGGATCGCCTGGCAACGGAAACAAACTCCTCCTCCTTTCTCAGCGTGTGTGCGTGTGTGTGTGTGTGTGTGTGTGTGTGTGTGTGTGTGTGTGCAATTGCAATTACAGTTCTGTATAACACTACCTCTTTTACAATCTCCACAACCCTCCACTTTGACATCTAATAAACTGTACGTTGTCATACTTTCACTATACTTCGTTTTTGTTTATTCATATTCTGTGTACATAATGTGTGGTACATCGTTTTTTGTAACATTTTCTTTTTATTATAGTTACAACTGTGATTCCTAATGTAATAAACCTTATTCTGACTGAGTGAAGTAATAGCTGTGTATTTTCAGCAGAGGGCAGCACTGCGCAGCAAGTAATTATTACTGCCTTCAAAATAAAAGCGTACAACAATATCTGTTGTAAAAATCACATCTAACTGGACGCTAAACAGTACTTAACTACTACAGGCACTGGTAATAAACCTATCTGGATAGAAATTAAGTATATTTATTCTGTTATCCGTTCCAAAAACACGCAACAACTCAGTGAAACATTTATTTTGAAACCGGAACTTCTCTGCTTATCTCACCGGAGTGGAACTCGCACACACGTGGATAATAGAGCTCAGCTAAACAAGGATTTAACAACTTAATATCCAGGTAAATACCCATTTCTTTAATAGTGTTTCGCTTTGATGTTGAGTGCAAGTTGGCCTCGCTTTCTTGACTTCGGTCCCATTCGCTTTCTTGTCTTTCGCGACTATGTCAAACTGAAATGAGAATCTGCTGCTTTAAATATTAAAAATGTCCCTCTTAGTCAAGGCATTTTGTTAATAAAACGACTTTTTGGAAGCTTATACGTTTCCTTACAACATAGGTGTTAATTCGGCATAAGAATACGTGACATAGACCATTTCTAACGTTACGTTTTTAGCAAGACTTGACACCGCTAGCCAGCTTGTGCTCAAGATAATAAGTCATAAAATGAACATTTCTGAAAAGGAAATGCCTCATTATTGTGTTTATACCAACCCGAATCCAAGTGTAACTCTTTTCAATACCCTATCATATCTAAATTGAGACTTAAACATATTTGTACATATTTAAATAAGCTAGGAAGTAATAGAAATGCTATTTTTTGTATGGAGCTCTTGCCCTGCTAGATACCTGCATGTATTACGATTGGCTTTTACCAAATAGTGTGAGGTTAATTATTTATCATGGAAAATGTATCAGAAGTGAAATTATTAGAAAAAAAACGTATTTGGAGCTAAGATAGTAAACGATCTGCCACTCATGAGCACAACAAGCTATTCAACTAAACACATCTGGAGATATATTTGTATGTCTTGTCAGTTTTAGATTTAGATGTACCTTTTGAATGCACCTGTTCGTTTTAGTTGTTTTGTTTGAAATGTCTGAAAGCCATGTTGTCTTATGCCTCAAACAAAGATTTAAAAAAAAATCAAACATCTGGAGATACATGGATTTGACTGGACAGGAAGTGGATGAAAACATGTAATCTTGAAGAGTAACTCCAGCTGTCAGACAAATGTAGTGTTGTAAATCATTCAATATGTACCTCTGGGATGTATTAGTATAGTATAGTGTAAAGCTGAAAATCATAGAAGAACTCAAGTACAATTTGAGTATCTCTCATTTTGTAATTGAGTAAATAAACCTAGTTGTATTCCACCACAGCAGATGAGCATCTAGCACATTTCCCATCTCAAACCACCATCAATTCTCCTCTTGTTTCCCACAGCTGTCGGCGTCTTCCAGAAACTGAGATGACGGGGAAAGGGAAGCAGCCGCAGAAGAAGAAGAAGAAGACTATGGCGGCGAACAGCAGTGACGATGAAGACTCTGACGTGGAGAAGAACTTCGCTCTGCTCACTAAGAGAGGAGGAACTGAGGTGGGAGAGTCTTTCCACCAAGGAGAGGAAGAGTCCAGTGATGATGATGAGGAAGAAGGGTCTGCCGGTGGGACCGATGAAGAGGAAGAAGGAGCAGACGTTGCTGAGAAAGCATCTGATGGTGGTGATGAAGAGGAGGCTGCTGAGGGGGGGGAGGAAGAGCAGGATGAAGACAGTGAAGCCTCTGATGATGATGATGATGAGGAGGAGGATGGAGATGAAGATGCAGAAGAAGCTGGTGGTAGCAGTGAGATCCAGACGAGAGAAGACATTAAGAAAGGTGAGTTTGTCTCCATCATATTAACCTTAAAGCTGCTTCTACACAAGATGGAGTGTATTCAGTGTGAAGGACAGTCAGACACTTTCCGTCAGCTGTTCATTAACTTAAACATTGAGCGTTGACTTGGTTACTTTCTATCATGGACGCCAACACAATGAATTGAAACAGTGGCCGTTTCTCAATCTCGAGGATGCTGGCTTGGTAGTCGCGTACTTCCAAGTCACTTCCTTCAGAAACGCAGCAAGTATGCTTCCAAGCCACGGCTTCGGAAAACGAAGAAGAACGGAACAGGCTAACAAGTGTGCCACTCTCTCTAACGGTTTCAACATAAACTGTACCGAAAATAAATACCTCACGATGTCCATCTAATTATGAACTTGCTTTACTTTCACGGAACACATTTTTGGTGATAACAAATGTAACAAAGTAACATACCAACACATGTTCTACGCCACTACATACTTACATTTAAATGTGTGCTGCGTCGGTTCAGCCATTCTCCGCAAGGGTTTTTGAAATTGGTCCGTGCGCAAAGCATTGTGGGGATTTGAAGGACGCGAAGTCTACCCATGTGCAGCCTAGAAATTTCCCCCAAACCAAGGACGCGGCCTCGGTGGAATTCCAAGTATGCTGGACATTGGAACAGTCCTTCGGCGGCACTCGATGACGTAGCATCCTTGAAATATTGGCTTGGAAGCCAGTATCCTCGAGATTGAGAAACGGCCTGTGACTTCACAGCAGAAATATAAGCTTTGGATCTTTGATGTCTTTGAGGATTATGAAAACACAGCAAAGCCTGTTAATTCAAACTGTTAAATTAATATTTCTGTAATACCAGTGCTGACGTTTAGGTGACTCAGAGCAGGTGTGTCCAACTCAATGTTACTAAATTGTGTCTGCATTAAAGGTGGGGTAGGTAATTCACTTCAGAAACACTTTTTGTTATATTCCATGGAATTCTCTTAACATCCCGATAGCAATGAATACATGAAATGCTTTGACAATAAATACATAAAAAAATGGCCATCCATCCATCTTCTCCCGCTTCTCTGTGGTCGGGTCGCGGAGGTAGCAGTTCCAGCAGAGAGCCCCAAACTTTCCTTTCCCTGGCCACATCAACCAGCTCTGACTGGGGGATCCCAAGGCGCTCCCAGGCCAGCGAAGAGATATAATCCCTCCACCTGGTCCTAGGTCTACCCCTTGGTATCTTCCCAGCTGGACGTGCCTGGAACACCTGCCTAGGGAGGCGCCCAGGTGGCATCCTTACTAGGTGCCCGAACCACCTCAACTGGCTCCTTTCGACTGATCTCTGGAAGCCGTGGCGCTGTAAAAAGCACGACCAATCATCTGAGCCGGCCCGGCTAAAATAACTGGATGGCCTACCTGCCTGTCAGCCTTCCATCTGTGCTCAAACTTATCTCGTGCCCTCGTTGGTCATGTGCGCGTTCGTGTGTGTTGGAGGAGGGGCTCTGTAAGGAAGTCTGAAGGAAGGGGCAGATTTTTTCCGGCTGCGTACTTTCAAATTCTAGCGCACTCGAGATGGTTTCTCCATTCTTACCTACCCTACCTTTAAGCCTTTCAAAAATCAATTACAAAAGTTGCTAAGCCATCATAGCTTTAAATGAATCTAAAAACTACTTATTACATTTCACAACTTGGCTAACAGACATCTAATTTACAACAACCTGTTTTACAGAACTAAATATGATTCATAAACGTTGGCTTGCAAACAAATTGGCCTATTGGAAGCCACCGCACATCGTTTAGTGATTCAAGTCCTTAGGTTTTTCAAAAATAAATGAAAACTTAAATTGATATGCAGGTTGGATCAAGCCATATTGTCCCACGTGCTTTAGGTTTGACATACGAAGCACAGTAAGAGTAAAGACTGATGCCTTCATTTCTCCCTCTGTTCTCTTTCCCTCCCAGAACTCTCCAACATGTCCTTTGAGGAGATCATGAAGCTGCAGAACCAAGTGGGAACCAAAGTGTACAACGAGGTGGCGTACGGCAGCCAGAAGACGAAAGGGCCGAGCAAAAAGAAACGCCTGAACAAGAACAGGTGAGCAGTCTCAGTTTGTAACCACAGAATGCTGCTCCGGCTTTAAAGGTCACCTATCATGCTATTTGTAGGCAGTAGCATAAGGTCTCAGATATATAAAAAACATGTCTATGAAGTGTTTTGCTCAAAATACCAAACAGATCACCCATTCTAGCCATGCCTCATATCCCTCTATTTCACTTCCTGTTTCAAAAGTGCTGATTTTGGGTATAAAGCTTAAAAAAATAAAAATGTGATTAAAAATAAAAAAAGAGGGAGCTGAGCTCATGCGGGACCCGGCAGCTACTGTCTAAACTAAATACTGCCGTGATGAAACGCCATATCATGGATTATCAAGGATTATTTCTGAAACAGTATGGAGCTCAAAGGCTTTCTCTCTTGCCGGTTATACCACAAGGTGAGTTCCTTTTTACTTCCTGCTTCTTCACACACATGCTCTCCAGTACAGGTTAGCTCTGAGTGTTAGCGATGCTAATGTAAACACCGACCATATTACGTCCAAAACAGTCGGGCATTGTTTCTGATAGCAACGTTTCTGATTGGGCCGTGGGTCCACATTTCAGATATTACGTCATATCGGACGCACATCTGGATCAGCTCCGTTGTTCCCCCGTTTTTAGAGATTTGGGTACGGAGGAAAAGAGAGAGGGTTTTATTTTCTGACGCTGCGTGAGTTCCCCGGCACCGGGGACACATGTTTATGTATAAAAGACATCCACGATAGGTCCCCTTTAAATTACTCCCAGTTGGTTTTAACAGTGTGTTTGTTTGTATGTGTTTCAGACCGATGGAGATTTCATCCAAGAGACGAGCTCCGTTCCTCCGTAAGGTCGTCTCCGCCAAGAAACCGGTGAGTATAGGAAACCTGCAGATTGCATCCAGTCTGTGTTATTATGAATACTTTAATCAATCTGTTTCTGTCCTCTTCTTATGTTACTCAGACGTCAAGAGACCCTCGGTTTGACGACCTGTCTGGAGAATACAAACCGGAGATTTTTGTGGAGACGTATAAATTCATCAATGAAATCAAACAGAAAGAGAAGGAGGTGAGAGAGCTTCACGATCACACTGATGTAGTTCCTGCTGTTAGAAATGAGCACGTCCTGCAAACTGTCGTTGAAGCTGTTTCTCTGCACGACGTGAGACTCAAAGTCATGGTGTTGTTTGTCTGCAGATCGTCAAGAAGCAACTGAAGAGGACGAAGCCGACCAACGTCCAGAAGAAGGAGAAGCTGCAGTTCCTCCTGAAGAGGATGGTGAGTCTGACACACCAAGGGTTTCATCAAGTCACCGCTGGTTTAAACCGACCATTAGAACTAGGGATGCACGATATTGGTTTTTTGAAACCGATACCGATACCGATAACTTCCTGCTTCTCAAGACCGATACCGATAAACGATAATAATATAATATATATATATATATTAAATGTACCTGTAGTTTTTGCACACCTGGTGGTAAAAAAAAGACTAGTAGTGAGCAAATGACATGAGCATTACTACTCTGAACAAAACAAAGCCAAGAACAGTTTTGACTCTTCAAAGTGACCATATTTATTTCTCTGGCAAACTTCTTGCCTTTTTCAAAAGCCTCGTCGATACGTAAAAGCGCCGGTGCCTTTGCAGCTGGCTTTGGATTCGCCACTAGTTTAGCAGCGCAGGCGTCTTCGTACGCTATTAGCCGCGTTCACACCGAGTACTTTTCACCCGTACTTTTCGCGTTTAGTTCCGTTAGTACCCCTGATGTTGCGTTCACACCAAAAAAATAACTAAGTGCCGGGAACTTTTCACCCCATTTTTAGCGCCTGCTGAAAGCAGGCACTTTCCTGTGGAAAAAAAGTACCCCAGTTCTGATTGGCTGGGCGATTGCAAACCACGCCCCGTAAAACTCTGAAATGTTTTGTAGGGCCGCCATTGTATTATCCTCGAATTAGCATTATTAGCATTAGCATTAGCCCCGCGCAGAAACGCAGAGAGACTAACTTATGACAACACAAAATAAAACATGGGAGCGGTGGAGATGAGGAGGTGTCGGCGTTCTGGCCGTTTACTCGGAAGGCTTCAGGAGAAGCTGCTGGGAGTCCCAGCAGATTCTACTGAAGCCAGTCCCCAACTCCGGGGACTTCCGGCCGGGGATTTTCGGCGGCAGTATACGCCGTGAAGTTGTTTGCGGCCTGCCAGTAAACCCAAAGCAGAAGAAGAAGAAGTGACGTCCCCCAGGGACTTATTTCCGGTGTGAACGCTATCTGTATTTAGTGCCCTGGGGTATTAAGTGCCGCGGCACTAAGTGCCGGGAACTAAGTACAGCAAAGTACTCGGTGTGAACGCGGCTTTTAACACACCATCGTAGCGATGGCGATGTTTCAGGTGACTAATCAGGTTGGAAGTATTATAGCTCGTTGCCTTTTTCCCTCCTCGTGGAACTTCTGCATTGCATTTGTTAATACAAATAGCAAGCGAACTATCTAACTCTGAAACTTTGAAATAGTCCCATACTACCGACGACATGTTTGTTTACTATCCTGGCTTCACGGCTGCACACCATTTACGTCACAGCCAGGCATGAGTTAGGGAGCGCTGGATTTGTGAAAAACTCCCCTCTTCCTAAACCACTAATACCACAGTACTGGCAAACGGGAGGAGCCGAGTGAAAAACAAGCGCCCCTCATCCCAATCCACCCACACCGCAGTTTTTTTTTCTTTTTTTTTACCCAAAAAATATATTGTATATTATCGGGGCTATTAATACTTTTATCGGGTTTATCGGGATGACGTCATAATTCCTAATATCGGGCCGATAATTATCGTGCACCACTAATTAGAAGTTATTGTAAGGTATTTTTATGGTAAGACATTTTGCACAAATCAACAATAACATACACAACAGTAACTCCATCCTTAAAAGCAGTCGTGTCATCCTGTCCTCTCAGTTGACCTGTTATTAGATCGATGTTAATTTGCCTATCAAGAAACTCAACACTTCCTGGCTTGTGTTTCACAATAAAAGCGAAGTAAAAGTTGTAGTTGTTAAATGTTTGATCGGTGTGTCTTTCTCTCTGCAGGAGAACCAGGAGCGAGCGAGGAAGAGTCAAGAGGAGCAGAGAGAGAGAGAGCTGCAGTTCAAGAGGCAGCAGAGAGAGAGAGCGAGTCAGGGCGACCGACCGTTCTTCCTCAAGAACTGTAAGAGAGACTTCATTACCATGACAACTGTTTCTGTCTTCATTTACAATACTAACAGCTGGAACTAGGTTTTTGTTGCTATTCAAGAATGTATTTGAAGTTTTTTTATTTCAGAGCAGACTGGGCTTTGGAGTCATTTATAACTCAAAAATCCAATTTTATATCATTATAAACTGAATACATGTGGTTTTTATTGACCGTTGGTTGTAGGGATGCCAGAAACTGACCATGGTCAAATTCGAAAATCGGACAGCCCTGGCGCCGCCCCTATTATTATATACTATTACTATTATTAGCATTAGTCTATATTTTGGTTGAAACTAAGCCAGGAAAAAACATAAATAATAATTAAAAAATATATGAATAAAATTGAAATTTTTTTAAAATAATTTTCGATTATGGAGACTGTAACGAATATTCGAAAAATCGAATAATCGCTGGCATCCCTAGTTGGTTGTTACAAAATAACATGTGGCTTTGAGCTCTGAGAAATAAGACATTTTATTTACTAAAAACATTAATAAAAAATGTTTTTAAATGACAAACATTAATGAAAATAGTCCTTAGTTGCGGCATTGCCTTTTTAATATACAGACTGCACTTAAAAGAATAACAAAATAAACAAAAATAAGATTTAACAGCAGAAACCTTGCTGATTTTTAAAAGGCATAAATAATGTACAAAGATATTAAAACGTTTGATAGAATAACGGTAAAATAGTTTGCAGTAAGTAATACCAAATATTTAGCAATTCTAAAACTTGTTTTTGTTTGAAAATATTATAAATAGGAAGAATGTGAAACAAAATGACCTCAGTGACTCCGAGCATTACAAATAGAAGAAATCTTTCAAATAAATACATATAATAATAATAATAATATAACCTGGGATATTGGATCTTTTAGTAATATCTTGGAGCGTAACAAGTGGATGCTTAATTTACTGAAAGGCCTCTTTGTTGTTCTGCTCCAGCTGAGAAGAAGAAGCTGCAGCTGGCTGAGAAATACCAGGAGCTGAAGAAGACCGGAAAACTGGACAACTTCCTGAGCAAGAAGAGGAAGAGGAACGCCGGGAAAGACCGCAGGAAGCTGCCCCCCCGAGAGCTGCAGAGTCAGGGACACTAAAACACCTGAAGAAGAACGGCGAGCAGCTGGACGGGAATACCGTTTCTCAATGTCGAGTAGAGCTGCTCCAGAGCCACTATTTCAAGTACACTACGTCATCGAGTGGCGCCGAATGCTGGGCGTTTAAACAGTCCTTCGGCGCCACTCGATGACGTAGTGTACTTGAAATAGTGGCTCTGGAGCAGGTTTACTCGACATTGAGAAACGGCCAAAGATTCAAAAGACTGTAATGAAGCGTCTCCGCCTGCAGGTGGCGCTGCGGCGGTTTGTTCATCATGGTGGATGAAGGACTGGCTTCAGCTCTTGCATCACACACACATTTGTTCCACTGTCAAAGTTACATTTTCTTCTATTGGGAAATGTGTTTGGTGCATTCAATGATTGTGGGACATCTGGACATTCAAGGTCTGAAGTTGCAAAGCAGTGTACGTTTAATTTCAACCTTGAAAACTGACATCTGCTATACGTTTTTTTTTCAGACGAGAGTAGCGTTTGCACACTTGTCATTGTGTAACAGTAAGGTGTGGTTGGTTTTGCAAACAAATTCTGACATGTCCGTCGTTGGAGAGTCCCTGAATGCACCACCAGTGAGATTGTTCAGTCTTCGCTCATCAAATTACTAAATTTGATTGATAAAGATAATCTCTCTAAACAAATTGACTGAAAAAAGTACTTTTCAACTTTTAATTAAACAATTTGATGGTTGTTTCCCAGCAGATAAATTATTGTCAATTTGTTAGGGATTTTTAAAAGTAGACATTTTATAAATCTTTCAGTTTGATTTAGTTTCACACAGAAACTACCGTTCCAGGTTTCCATCTGTGAGTGTGGTCACAGCTGTTCAGATGTCATGCAGTCACTGGAAACAATCTGCTTATCCTCAGAAATTCTGTTATATGTGAAACTCTTTTTAAATAAAACATTATATGTATGTTGGCTTTTGTGTTCTTTCGCAACTGACCCACTTAACAACTACCGTGAACTCGGTTGCGTTTAACAACGGAATTAAAGTTTAAAAGTCTCAAAATGCTACAACTACTGTCACAAACTGGATGAATGTGAAGTATTTTGTTAAAGGAGGATGAAAGCGTAATTAAGGAGCACTATTGGAGTGACTTTGATGGTTATTGGACTCAGGATTATTTCATTTGGATTCCCGCTGTATGAAGAAATTAAAGGACGGCGCAAGTGGAAACAATTTAAACTGTTTAAAACACATGCTCTAAGTAAGCCGGATTTTACCGATGTGTTTATGTGGATTCAAAAGTCTTAAATAATCTACAAAATGGAGGAGACCGATCTGATCGGAGCAACTGTGACAAATAATCTGAAACCGGCATGGACAATGACTATGTTTTAAAAATGTGCTTATCCAGAAAAGCCCGGTTTGGACACTTTACGGGCAGAAGAAACATTTCTATTAAAGAAAGAATTATAAATGTCTGTCTTTTTATGCCTTTATTACTAACTTGAATTTGTATTAAAATTAATTAATAAATTATTTTTTATATTTTATAGTAATGTAGAGACAAGGCTTTTAGTGACAATCATGTATTGCGTTACAATTATATGTAAAAAAAAAAATTCTAAATATGATATTTGGCCTCAAATCATCTGAGGCCTGGCGCCCCCCCTGCGATCTTTGGCGCCCCCCCAAGTGGGGCACGCCCCCCAGGATGGGAACCACTGGACTAGAGGGTCCCAGCTATACCCTTAATGCGAGCAAATCGAGTTACAACATGTCCCGTAGTTCTGCAGCTGAGATCTGAGCTGTGTGGACATGCAGTGCAGAGTGGTTCACCAGCAGAGGGAGCTAAAGAGCAGAAGACTCACACTGACTCACACTAATGATAAACTGTTCAGCAGATTATTACACAATAAAATGTAAGAGGTACTGACCACAAGTTAACTACAGCATACATGTAGTACTAGCATGAGTACTCTTGACTTACTATCCGTCCATCCATGTGAGGTCTTACTGACTATAATGGCATTTTTAACATGTCCCAATGTCCTCTTTTTCCCCGTTGCCACGATAGACTTAGATAGGTGTTTATAGTGATCATACGCAGACAAAAAACACAAAATAATAAAGTTGTTATCTCCAGATTAATTTGAAGTTTATTGACGTTATTGTACATCACCAGTGTTTCCAATTATGTCAGTGAATAAGAGCTGTGTGCTATATACCCAAATACAAACATGTGCATCTAATCAGCGCCAACAAGTGTCCAAAAAATGATATTGCATGATATATCTCATCAAGGAAAATGACATGGCAACGTTTAACATGAGTGGCTTCTGCACTGAGAATGAAACTCTGCATCTTAAATGAGGTTATATTACCCAAAAACAAGACTATTTTGAGAAGTTAATTGTAGAATATTGCATAAAGATTATACCTAATGGACCACAATCCTGTGTGTGTGTGTGTGTGTGTGTGTGTGTGTGTGTGTGTGTGTTTGTGAGTGTCAGGAAAGCCACATTTTCACAGCAAAACAAGTCGACAGACAGACAGAAATAGAAACGAGCGTTTAAAACAATAGCAGTTAACGGAGCGAAGCTGTGGTCGAGGCGTGTTGCTGTCGTTACAGCTCTTATGAGCAGGAACAACCAGACTATAAATGACAACAATAGAAAATGTCTTTAACACAGTATGAAGTCTAACGATGGTAAGTATTCACAGGGAGAGAGGGACGCTGTGATGTTTTCCCTCTGGGAGATCAGTAAAAGCTGCTGCTGGGTAATGACAAAAACAGCTTAATCTAAATAATTAGAAAGATGTGACTACAGTTTCACTCATGTGACAAACTGTACACGGTGTGAAAGTAGACTTACCATTACTCGCTGTTGTGTTGAAGGTGAATGTTCAAGCCACCAATGTCTGTCCAAAATGTTATCACTTTACCCTCCTAGGATATGGAGGAGTATATAATCCTCTGAAGCTCAAGTACACACTCTGCAATGGGAATCGGCTAATGTGTATTACATGTATTTGAATGGGTACTATATTGCCTCTTCTGATCGATTGTAATCTTACTGTTTTGAACACTTAAAGTGATGTTCATTGAGGGCTCATCCGGGATTTGAACCCGGGACCTCTCGCACCCGAAGCGAGAATCATACCCCTAGACCAACGAGCCACAAGAAAACACTCATCACTTCACAGATTTACTTAAAGGGGCCTTATAATGCACATTTTCAGGTTCACATGTGTATGTAGTGTCTCTCCTGTGACATGTCTGCATGCTCTAATGTTCAAAAAGCTCTTTGTTTCTCTCATACTGCCTGTGCTGCAGCACCTCTTTTCCCCCTCTGTCTGAAACCAGAGCCCAGTCTGCTCTGATTGGTTAGCTGGCCGGCTCTGTTGGGATTGGTCAACCACTTAGAGATGTCCCGCCCCTTAGCCTATCATGTACAATGTGCTGGAGCGCTAGCCAATATAATTGCAAGTGCACGACTCCAAGTGTTACATAGTGATGTCATTATGTTACTGTATAGTAAATAAAGGACTAAAAAAAAAACTTGGGGATTTAAACCTTTGCAGACCATTGACATGCACACAATCCTATATAACACTACAAGAAAGGGAGAATGCCAGCAAGCATAATAGTGACCCTGTAAAATATGTATATTTTCTTGGTTGTAACAAAGAAACATTGAGAAGTTGTAAATATCCTTTTATTTGAAGAAAAATCACCTCCATATTTCCCAGAATCAGACATGAAGATATCAGTTTCACTTTGCAGACATCGCCATGCCAACGACACACTACAGGGAAGGGAAAACTCCAAAAGCAAAAAAAAATGCCCCTTTTAAAATCCCTCCAAATATTTTTCCTTGCAACAAGTTTCATCAGCTCTCTTTTTTCAGTTGCGTGTGCACTGAGTTTCAGTCTTTGTCCCCCCCCCCCCGGGGCCCCTCCGCTCTCGAAAAGTCAATTAGCGGTGTCTAACGAGAACACAGAGCTCTTTAAACGCGTCTCCACGCCGAATGAACCCTGTTCTCTCTGCTCTCTGACAGGTGGCAGTTATCCCATCAGCTCGCCTCACAATCCCCTCCGCTAAACAATACAGGGACAAGGTGGGGGCCACACATGGAGGGGGGGTGGGGGGGGGGTAATAATACAGGGTCTTAAATTCATGAGCTAATACAACTCATTCAAACCCAAAACACCCACAACCCCTCCATCACCCCCCGACTTCTCTTTTGTTTTGCTGCTGTTATAAAAGTTATAAAAGACTCTTCGGTGTTGCTGAGAGAGTGTGTGTGTGTGTGTGTGTGTGTGTGTGTGTGTGTGTGTGTGTGTGTGTGTGTGTGTGTGTGTGTGATCTGCTCTGAAGTCATGCATTCAAAAATGTTCTTAAGTGAAAGTAAAAAAGTACAAGCATTTAAACACACGCAATTTCATTTCAGATTTAAAAAAAAGTGGGATTTCACAAGCAAGAAGATTCAGTATATTACAATAATTAAGTCAGTGTTAAAGTTAGTTAGAAAAATATAAAGGCCTTAGAATAAAAGCTTTTTTAAGGTGAAACATCCAGAGACGAAGGATTCAACATCTGCATCTACTCTGCAAAAGTGAAGTCAGATATTTCGAAGATCAAACCTAAACCGTGCAGTTTGTGTCGTCAGCTGCAGAGACATTTCTCAAGAAAGCAGGACTGAGCTTTCACCTGAGCCACCGAAGAATTCTCATTGTTTAGACTCCACTCTCTCTGTCACCAACAAAATGACGTTTTATTGTCAAGAAGAGCTGAACATATAAGCTGCAGGAGTGTCTTACTGTATGGGAAGCACTGTTCAAAGAAGCACCTTTTGAATCAGTGCAAATGTTTTCCCAGACTCATGATGGAGTTCAGGTTTGATCTCAGTAACCTCAATGCATTGATTTTAGGAGGAAAAAAACGGTAAAAAGCCTCACCACCTGCTCAGCAGCAAAGAGCAGACAGATACACGACTATAGCTGGTGGACATAGTGGGTGTTTCAGCAGCTAAAGTATAGACCAAAAACAGAGCTGTAAAGGGGGGGGGATATTTGACTCAGATGAACACGAACAGACTCTACAATCATGTTGCTTAACGTTGAAATGAACAGGTTGAAAAAAAGTTCAACTCCAGATCGAGTACAAGTTCCTGGAGACATGAAACTTCCCCCTGAAGTTTTCCCCTTCAGGTGAAACCGTTTTTCTTCTCAAGCTGGATGGATGTTATTGTTGGGTGGACTTTGAGACTAAGATTATTGTTCTTGACTCAAACAGACGGTAAACTTCTCGTCCCCCCAGGTGAACACGCCCTCCACGGTTTTCATTCTCCTTTCTCTTCAGCTTCAACGGAACGCCTCGCCGGGGCCGAACCCAAAAAAACCTTCGCTCACTTTCCGATTCATGACCGCTCAAGTCGTCCATTGTTCTTATTGAGACCCTTGGCGTCATGAATAGCCAATAAAAAGCCCATCGCTCCCTGAAGAAAAGGTGCCCAGTGATGGCCTCCATACATCTCTCAGCGTGGAAACCATCTGTTCGCTCGGGCCCTCTTGCTCCCCGTGTGAAAGGGATAATTGAGTGTTATAGAGAGCGGAGAATAGATCCCTCTGCTCCTGATTTGTATTCTTTAGAAAGAGCCAGGGGTTTCACACCACATCTGCCCCTCCACTCCATTCAGTACCATTCACTGTCCCATCAATTAGCACACTCAATTAAGCCCTCATAATCCCTTTTACGGACACAAAAAGGACTCCATCCAACGCCACGCCCCGCCATGGAGAAGTGGCAACAAATGAGACTTTAGTGACTGTTTTCTTTGGGAAGACGGAGGGGAAACAATGCAGAATGATGGCAGTGTGAGTCCTTCAACACTTCATAAGAGGAGTTGATGGTTGAAAAGCTGGGTGTGTGCAGCTGGCAGCAAGCCGCGGAAGAACGAGCTCCCTGGTCTATTTGTCGGCCATTGTTCAGCAGATTATGGGCATGCCTTTTCACTGCAGTGACACAATTAATGAGAGGGAGGGTTGAATAGAGAGGCAGTCGGTCAGGCACATGCGGGCCGGAGGAGGTCTGAATGCAGAGGAACTGTGAAAATGCCAACAGTGGTGATCCTGTCACTGCTGATGAAAAGCTGCCGGTTTAATCCCTGTTAGTGCCGCGTGAGCCAAAGTGATATGAATTCAACAGGTTTCAAATCAAATCAAATCCATTTTTATTTATAGAGCACATTTTAAAACGATTTTTTGGTCGAGCCCAAAGTGCTGTACATACAATAAAAATGCTTTACAATAAAAACACTTTACAACAAAAACAACAGCACAAATACAAAATAACACACAGCGAAATGCCAGGAGTCGTGCTCCGCTCTGACTAGAAGGCCAGAGAGAAGAAGTGAGTTTTAAGTGTGGATTTACCCAGCACTGATGCACTAATGTATCAATATAATAACGTTGTTTTCTAATACGTTTTAATATAAATTGTACTTATTGCAAATTGAGTTCACTGAAAGCGTCTATAATCTGTGTTTTGATTTTATAATAAACAGTATTGGGTGTCTTTAAGCTGTATCTGCATCTCCCTTTTGCTTTATGGATCTTTATAAAGAGTTTCAGTTCATTGTTCTTCTGTCCCACACGCAAAGTTATATGATGAGGCCAGGGCCGTTTCTAGCCTTTTGGGGGCCCTATGCAAGATGCTATTTGGGGGCCCTAGTTTTTTAACTACAATGGGGGGATTCCGAAGCCTTTAAGATGATCTGTGGAGAAGCATCAATCTGTTCCGAAAACATGCTAATTTCACAAAAACCCAGCAATTGTAAATACATAAAATGATATTAAAAAAAGGTAAAAAATAAGGCTCCTCTATTTCATAAATGCAAGAGATACAGCTGTTTCTCAACAATGTTAAATTTACATTTTTCCTCTTCCTCAGACGTCCCTCATTGGGTGACAGCCCAACGATGATTTGGACGTTATTACCCCAAAAACACAAGCCACAGCTTTGCTATCATTGCAGTTTAGTTGTGTTTATATCCTACATTTGATTTTTAAGTATATAATGCTTCACCGAACACAGGAGGGGGTTTGGCTGTCTACAAATAAGGACGGCTAATTTTAATTCTCCCCAAATATATTGAGGCTGAACCTGAACTTTCAGCTTGGGGGCCCCCTAGTGGCCGCGGAGGCCCTATGCATCTGCATAGTCCGCCTATAGGAAGAAACGGCCCTGGATGAGGCCCTCTGTTTCCCAAGCGTCGTCGTCGACGGGGGGGGGGGGGGCGGGGGTTTGCTAGTGGAGCCTCGCAGCGGCGAAACCGTGCTGCGCCACACTGATTGCGTGTAATAAGTGCGCCGCATTTTCGTCTCAGTTGGGGCACCTTCCGCAAGATGAGGCCCCACGCAGTCTGCATGATCAGCTGCTCTTGCAGTAATAAGTAGTGCCTTTCTTACTGTCCTAATGTGCTCAATGTAGTAACTGCTTTTTTGTCTTTGTTTTCTTAGTTATGTTCTCTGTATTTTATATGTTTGTGTTATGTGTAACGTTGCTGCCTTCTTGGCCAGGTCAGCATTGTAAATGAGATTTTATCTCAATGCTTTTTATCTGGTTAAATAAAAGTTAAATAAAATAAAATGATCGGCCTGTAGGAAGGGACGGCCCTGAGTTTACTGTTTTGGTTAACTCTCGGAAACGTACTTTCATTGTTACAAAATAAAAATGTCTTAGAAAGTCACACTATCCACACTTTTAGCAGCTAAATGGACACACACTTCCGTCAAGAAGAGGTGGTAGAGACCAACAACGGAGCAAAAAGAGAGTGACTATTTGATTTACATTCATCAGGTGGACACAAACGGACTCCCAAAGAATATCCAGTTGCACGCTTCCTTCCTGATGGAGGAAAAAGCAGCAAGTTAAACATATCAACTTGAAAGGTTTTATGTCACCGTTCATGACTGCTTTTTAATCCAATCTGCTTCGTTTGTTTCTTAATCATGAAGTAGATATACAAGTTATTTAAGACTTTCTGCAACATTACAAGATGGAGACTCTGTTTTAGCAGCCCTTGAGTCATATTTTGGTATTAGTGTGACTAGACCTGAGAGAGAGAACTGTTTTTAAACTCTTGCCACATTTGGAATTTGTACTCTTGACCTTTTTGTACTCAAAGGAATAATTGTTTGTTTTTAAAACAAGCCCCCAGAAGCTGTTCCTCTGCCTCAACACTCAGTCGGTTTAAATGTGTTAAACTGTATTACCGTAGACACAGTTTCCCAAATTAAAAAGGCTGCTAGACTATACCAAACCTTAAAATGTATGACTAGTTTCAATGGTTTGAAGTGGGAATGTGCTAAAGCTAATGTATGTTTAATTGTAGATGTTATGGAGGTTTGTACTCTATCAGACACTTTGATTCATTTTAGTTGTAGTTTTTTAAATGTTCATGTTTCTCTACATCAAAGTGTTAGATGTTCTTTAAAGGGCTCATCAGGGATTTGAACCCGGGACCTCGCTCACCTGAAGTGATAATCATGCCCCTATACTAGCGAGCCAACATCTAAGACTCACATTTTTGTACTTTATTTGTGCAAAGAACCCTTAAATCGACCTGGATTTCGTTCAATAATTTGAAAAAGCGGGAAAAACATTCGGAATGATCTGGATATCTGGAAAATTGTCAATGTTTTTCTTTTCTTTCCTCTTTTATCTTGTCATTTCTTTCATCCACGCTAACTTAAAAAAGTTAAGAGTTTATTCTTGACCCTGGAAACAAAACCAACACAATAAAACAAACTGTAAACAACATATAAAAGCGCAAAGTGTTACGCATAAAACTGAGGCTCAGTCTTGGTGGGGTGTCCTGAAATCAAATCTCAAATTGTTCTCCAGGGACTCCCAGGGCCCCCTGTGGGAATGCTGTGGGGCCCCAGCAGAAATAACCACTTCTGCTTTAATGCCTCTCCCTGGAGGTTTGGATACATTTATGTCCGGCTGAATCTTATAGAAGTTCATATAATGATGCACAAAAAAACACATTTTATAAATATTTCAAAACAAAGATGAATGAGAAAACAATTAAAGATGTACTCTATGTTCTGGCATTGTGGCATCTTCTTGTCTTAAATCAAAGTGGCTTAAACACACACACACACACACACACACACACACACACACACACACACACACACACACACACACACACACAGCCTTGGGAAAACACTTTAACACGTCGTATTAAAGCTCTATAATTGTCTTTATGGATTGCTTGTTGTAGCCATAATTGTTCACGACTCCATAAACGAGAGAGAAACAGTCCAGATGGTTCATTAGAGCGCTGAAAGGCTTTCTCAGAATTACTCACTGCTGTGTTTCTGCGCTGCATTTCACAGAATTCACACACAAAAAGAGAGCAGGGACTGTGATTTTTTTGCTGATGCAGTTTGAAGCACAGTTGTCAAAGAGTAGAAAACAAATTCATTAATCTATTCATAGATTGCCTGTAGTTCACCTACATGTCTTTGAAGAGGAAGGAAGAGGGTTGTCTTAACCGTATTAATATACCAATTTTAAAGATTTAAAAGGGCTTGCAGCCAAATAAAATGTCCTCTTTTTTAGCTGCCTTGATCCTTTAATGGCGCTCAGGATTAGCAATTGTTGTTTAGTTACTGTTCAACCGATTCGTTATTGATGCATCAAATGTAGAAGGTTATTTTAAGACACACAGCATAAGACAAGGGCTCGTCCGGGATTTGAACCCGGGACCTCTCGCACCCAAAGCGAGAATCATACCCCTAGACCAACGAGCCACATTGAGTGCCTCACCTATCACAGTCCAAGAATGTGTTTCCTCATGCTGCGTTCACACCGGGCGCGATGCGAATATTCGCCAAACGCTCGAGTTTCACCGCGGCTGTCAGCTGTGTTTACTCTTATCATTCAAACAAGACGCGCTGGCTCGGGGGCGGCAACTACAACACAATCAGGGCCGTCCCTGGCCAACTTGGGGCCCCAAGCGACATTGTGAGATGAGGCCCCCCCGCCCCCCCCACCCACCGACTGTTGTGAACAATTCTTTTTCGGAAACAAAGTAGTATAATTCCTGTTTCTTATTATTATTAACACAGTTACTTTTTTATACAGTGTATTTGTCCAGACAAAACAAAAAACTGATATTTCTTAAATGTGTATTCAAATGTAGTTCCCTCTGTCAGCAATGTATCAACAACTACACACACATTTCTATCAGTATTTCTCTGTGTTGTGGTTGACATAATGCGCAAATTGACACACAAATTAATAAAAGGGGAAAAAATGCTCCATGTTTTTTAGACTGTAAACTTTAACTGTTCTGTAAGCCAACTAGACAGACAGTTTATCACTCCTCCTCCTGTACATTAGCAGATAAAAGGCATAAAATACTTGAATGAATGGTAAATTAAGAATGCCTTCTTCATGTCGTGAATTGCAGCTGATGTTTTAATATGGCAATTGACAATTTGACTTATACAACATATTGGCAAAAGTTCTCAATTCTCGGCGCAGTTCTCGGTGCAGTTCTCAGCGCGGAGATCTGCGCTGAGAACTGCGCACAAGCCAAGCTCATAAGCCGAGGCCCCTTGCGCAATGTGAGGCCCCATGCAGCCTGCATGATCGGCCTGTAGGGTGGGACGGCCCTGAAGAAAATGAACATATTTTACCGTGATTAAATTGTAATACACGTTTTTTAAATGATGCCGAAGTAACAACATACTGATACCGGTTAGTAAAAACCATGAATTAATGCTTGACAAGTCTGCAGACAAGACGGCAGGCGAAAAACCTTTTAAAATGCTTGCTCTGTCCACACTCATAACAACGGCCTATAGACATAAATAAAGCAGCGACTGTATTCACCATGACACAGACAGTCTGTGGTTTGTACTTGCTTAACTTTTGTCCAGTTTCTGAACAGATATGAGGAGCCGTGAGCTCTGTGTGCTAACTGCTAACAGCTAACAGCTGATGTTTTCTGGTTGAACGTCAGTGACGGCAGGCTGAGATCCTCACCGCTGATTGGCTACTGCGAGATCACGTCACGCGAATATGACGCTCGAGTTGAAAAAATGTAACTTGAGCGTTTGTCGCGGCCCCCTTCAATCACGGCCCCCTTCAATCGCCTCAATTGCGCCGCGGAATTCGCGTCCACTGCTTCATGCTCGCTGTCGGAGCGAATTTGCGTCTGTCCGCGTCTCTCCATTCTAGCGCACTCAAGCTTGTTTCTCCAAAATTACATACCCCACCTTTAATGTGTATTACATTGATGTGAAGGCTTGTACTAGATGTTACCTTGTTTCATTGTGTTATATATTTTAAACACTTTTGATGCAGAGATTCATTAAAGTCTAAGAATCTTTTGAACTTCTGCAAACACGGCTAAGGGAGCCATTTAGGGTTAAGTATCTTGCCCTAGGACACTTCAACATGTTGGCTGGAGGGGAGGGATTGAACCCTGACTGAAGATAGACTGAGAGCTGAGCTGAGAGTATTTACTCAGGTTGGAGTTGGTAGATAGGGAAGTATAGGTTCCTTAATATACCAATTAACAAGACAAGCATGGGCTCGTCCGGGAGTTGAACCCAAATCATACGCTTAGACCAACGAGCCATGAGGAGTCACACTTCTATCTCAAATCAAGAATGTGTCTTATTGTCTTTTATTGAGCCTCCAAGTCTATCTTTTCTTCTTTTTTTCTTCTACAAGTGCTTTGCATCTGGTCTGCATAAACTATGCCTCTCTAGACTCCAAAGTGAGACTTAAAAGTTTATGATGGTGGTAAATGTAACAAGGAAAACTTAAAGTTTTTGGATGGGTTGGACTCCTTTCCCACTTCATAAAACGGACAGTAAACCCTTCAGTTGTGTCCAGTCCAGCGGGTAGGAGCATCAGAGGAGGCTTAAGTTACTTTGAGTTACTTTCCAGCTAGAAATATGTCCCTTTCGTCGGCCATTTAGACAAACTGTTTCCTCCGAAGCGTCTTACAGCACTGTGGGAACGAACCAACTGAACTCTGTCTGTGTTGGTGCCTCGCTCTCACCACTTAGAGACCACAGTCATGTTATTGTGGGATGGTAACCACAGCAGGACATCAACACAGAAGACACACAGTTCCTCTCTTTTGCCTTCCTATCAGCATGTACACTTTCCTCTCCAGATCACAACACATTTGTTAACTTTAACAGAGCTCTGCAGCCCTGTGTGCTGAGTGTAAACTGGGTGTGTCACTATTACATGTGAGGGAATGTTCGGTTTTTGGCAACATTGAGTGTAAAGGATATTACTGGACGCTAACAGAGTCATGGGAAACCCCTTGTCTTCCTGCAGTCGTCATAACTTGAGTTCTTTATATGCATCTGGAGAAAGCTCTGAGTAAATCTCTGCAGCTGATTCTCTTCCAGACAGTCAACCTCAATTGTATCTGCTTGTAGCTTTGAATAATAGCTGACATCCACAAATAATTACACTTAGAAGAGCCCACCACCTTCTAGCACAACGTATTTTATAGGTTTGTGCAGATTGACTCAAAGGCTGAAAGTTCAATACAATCTGAAGAAAAACCAGAAGTGACTCAGTAGTTTATTAAAGTCAAATGCATGTAGGAATTTGGTGAAACTAAGCAGAAAATGTAGTCGTGTGAGTTATTACCGGTTATTACCCTCCACTAGACATGATTTCTTTCGACACATTATCCACTTAATTTTGAAGACTTCCGAGCTCCGAGGTATTCAGCTGTTAAAACTGCAGAGACAGAAAAAATGCTTCTGGAGAAACGTCCTGAGGGCAGAGTGACACACGTTTATTAGCTGTTCAGTGCACATGTCAAATATGTCCCTTTTTTGGTATCTGTCTGCAGGTTTGAGGGCTTTTTACTGCAATGCCTAAAAACTTAAATATGAACACGTATAAATAAAATGTACCAGTGATGTGTGTCTATCTCAAAACATCATAGAAGGTAAGGAATTATTCTACTGGAAAGTAACAAAGTTAATTTACTCAAGTATTGTATTTGACCACTATTTTGACATATTTGTACTTTACTTGAGTATTTCCATTTTGTGCTAAATACTGTATGCTCCACTACAATTTGGAGGCAAATATTGTACCTTATACTCATAGCTACTTTTTAAAAACACATTATGCAATTATATGACATGATGCAAACGCAGTACTGTATTCTGAATATTGTATAAATATTCTATAATAATGTAATTCTGAAAACTGTTGGTACATTTTGATTATAGCATTTCTGTACTGTTTTCAATTCAGGACTTCTACTGATGGAGGATTGTAAGATCATAGTATTTAAATGTCATGTTACTTGTTAGATGCTTTTATCCAAAGCAACTTACATACTCAATACTGTGGGCAATCCCCACAGGAGCAATTTGGGGTGGAGTGTCTCAGGGACACAACGACATGCTGACTGCAGTGGGGTTTGAACTTGTGCTGTGGGGTTTGAACCTGTGCTCCCCTGATCCGAACACCAACGCACTATTCCACTGCGCCACACGCCACACTTAAGTAAAGAATATTTTTCAACCTCTTCTTCAACCTTACTATTCTTTGCAATTATCTCCCACTAGCTGTCAAAAAAAGATGTATTATTGATATGTGGGAACTCATTTTCAACACACTTTCCCTGCTCTTTCTTTTCTTTGCAAAATCTCCAAACCCACTTTAAGGAATTTATTTTCTAATCCGTCTCAGGTTTCCAGTTGACATTTCCAGTGTGACTCACAGATGTAAGTGATGAACTGTGATGCAGCAGCCAGTCAGCGTTGAAGGTCACACAAACTCTTGAGTCTTACTGAATATTTTCCATCTCAGTGAGCTCAGCTTTTTTGTTGTTAAGTGAAGCAGACTGATGACCACACCTCTAACTGTAAAAGTATCTCCTGTGAAATGTTTGTGGTTGCATTTGTGATTTCTGTCCTTAGTTAATACACTTAAAACCCAGTCTTCATGTTTACACACTACATTTTCCTTATTCGAAAGCTTTTAAAGGATCACATTCCTATACTGGCTTTTTATTTGAAGTTTAAAATCCCTCTTGGCATCGATTTAAGTAATAATGTTACTAGTGTTTCTTCTTAAAATGAAGTATGAGTATGATTCTGTTGTCAACCCCAAACCTACCTACTAACCAACCAACCAA